>JANHGN010015633.1:0-16105 GCA_024605025.1 Megaceryle maxima
AAGGATCTCCACGTACAAGATTATTTTTTAGTTCTCTCTCAATAAATCTGTAGGCATCAGAATTATTAAAGAAGGCTTTGCCTTTGAGCATCTCCCAATAATTTGTTTCTTAAAAAATATATATTAATTTCTGTGTTGTTACTGTAGTAAGTAAGGAGCAGGAAGATTTAAAAATTATATTATTAAATAGTACAGTAATCACAGACCTGCAAAAACAGGTTGGGTAGTGCATCTGTGTCCATTTTTGCACAATGTTTAGAGTCTATGATGTTTTCTTAAAACTTCATAGGTGAGATTTTTCAGTTTAGACAATTGTTCTCTGAAGAGATTCATCCATGCTTTTTCCTTTGTATGGTTCTGGGTAGTTTTGCATCCACATTCTGTTCTGATTCAACTCAATTTTTAATGAAAGCGCAGATGGACTCAAAATCCCAAGATAACATCAATGAAAAAACTTGAATTTCAGCGGGTCAGTTTAAGACCAGAAATCACAGTTTAAAACCAAACTGAGAATGAGGAGACTGAACAGACTCAGATATGAATACACTGTTTATAAATACAGTGTGAATTCTATGAATAATTTTAAAATGTATAGTATTAGACAGTGAATACTGTAATGTCCTTTATACTTTGTATATTCTTTAAATTATACAAATATTCTTTATATTCTACGAATAGTCTTCAAAAGCTGCCTAGATATGTTCCTGTATGGCCAGCCCTAGGTGATCCTCCTTTAGCAAGGATGTTGAACTCCATGTTCTCCAGAGGTTCCTTCCAACCCTTAGCATTCTATAATTCTGTGATTCTCAAGTTCTTTATATAGATTTCTCCATCTGCATTCCTTTATTAATTTTTTTAATGCAGTTTTAGCTTTATCAATATGACAAGTATGGCAGATTTACTGTGAGACAGGGTTCTTTTTTATTATTCATACTGCAATAGCACTATGTAGCATGCATCACATGGATGCTTTTGAGAAGAATGACAGCATATCACTTCTCTAAACATTTCAGAACTCTTTCAGAAAACTAATCATCTGAGGCTTCCAACAGTTAGCAGAAATCCAGCCCTTCAGATAACATTTAACTTGCCTCCATTGCCACCAAATAAGGAATCAATAGCTTATATGGAGTCAGCAGATGTGAAGTCTATTCATGAGATTTTTTTGAGGTTCTCACTTCAAGACACATAATTTCCTCACATGTTCAGCGAAGTCAATTAAGAATGCACATGCCTTTCTTTATTCCTGTCTGCTTTCATCTCTCAACAAAGGCCAAATTCTAAATAGCTAAATAAAGGTTGTGCAAGCCATGGGGCACTTGGGATAACCCCATCTCTTCTCCATAAAACTTTGAAGTGCATCACCATGGAACAAGAATTTTTATATGGAACAAGACTTTCTATATGGAGCATTTCCTTAATCAATAAGGTTATTTAAAATCAGTAAGACTGCTAGCATATTACCATATCCTATATGTCACGAGAGCTTAACCCACCCTTTATAATTAACAGCTTGCTTGATCTTGCGGAGTGTGCAGAACTGCCCTTCATCCTTCCTGCTTAAGCTCTCATGGCATTGTTGTGAGGTGGTAAATATGTGTGGGATGAATATTCTTACAGTTGTATATGAGAACCCTTTCCTATATAACAAATAATAGACGTGTTTCACAAATCATATTCCGTAGTTACTACAAACTACTTCTGGATGTTCCTGAGATGAATTATGCTATCAGGTATTTTGTTTAAAGGCAGAGACAGAATATTAGACATGAAAATTTAGCATTCTCCTTATTCATTTCTTCAGACAAATGAATTTTAAAAAAATACATGGATTAGAAAAGTGGAAGTGGAGAACACCAGCAGCAAAAGGTTACAACATCCTTGGGGCTTTAATAACAATTATATACAAAAATCATTGCAGAATCAAAAAAAAAAAAAAAAAAGAAAAAGAAGAAAGTTTATTGTGAGTATGTTAAAGATGGAATCTAGAGACTATGATTTAATGCCTTTATTGTTAGTAACATTTTTTTCACTCTTTTTTCTTTATTCTACTTTCACTTTTGTCTCAAAACTCTCAGTTCAGGCGTTTGCTATGACAAACAAAAGAAGGGAATCTCTTCTGAAGGTATTTTGTATATTCATTTTATATATATAACTTGGCTGAATGTAAGCTACTTTTGCTGCTTGCTTTGTCCTATCTACCATTCTTCTGTTCTGGCTGATCTATAATTAAATATTCTTCCTGTGTCTCAATAAAACTATGTTTTTGAAGATGAAACTTCTTTTACTTGCTGTTTTAAAAGGTCTAGTCCTGTCTATATCTAAAGTTTGACAGTAGAACTGCTACTATAACATGTAACATAGCATATAACAATAATACGATACTACTATAGCACATAATATTATAACATGTAAAGAACCTCATGTCATTCCCTGCTGAACCAACTGTCTTCTGCCTTCTCTTTTAAAATACTTCTTCCTCTATTTTCTCTCTCATCCTCATTCTCTGATGTGCTTTCTGTCTTCTCCATTTTTGCTTCAAGTTGTCTTTATTAACATCCATTTAATCTTTCTTTTTCAATTCAGACTTTTATTACCTCACAGAAAAGTTATGTGAAAATAGAACTTCTTTATCTTTCACTTCATGTGTGTGTTGTCTACCTGGGATATGGTCTGTCTACTGCATTTTATTATTCATTTATGCCATTGAGGTATCCTAGTAAGAAACTACCTGAACAAAGCCAATGCCCTACGGCATTTGTGGGAATGTTTGCTTGCTTGTTTGTTTGTTCATTTAGTTGTGTTTTCATTTGGCATGGATTAACATCTTCAAGAGCACATTCTTTTGGCTGTAACTGAGGGGCTTGATATAATTACCTGACTTAATATGGGAGTTCAATGTGGGTCTGACGGCCTCCAAGATTTTATAAAGAAATCCCTTCTTTCTGTCTTCTCAAAGGCACAGTTTTCTAAAATTGTATGTTAGTCTGTTGCCCTAAGCTGTTTTGCACCAAGGGCACCTTGTCAGCTGAAACTTAAGGAACTGAAGTGATGCTCTCAGATATTTTTTTGAGTTTCATGGCCTTGAGGCTTCCTAAGGCAAAGATGGCTGCAAAAAAAAAGATAAATTTATGTTCCAAAGCCATTTTTTTTCTGTTGGACAAACTAATGTGCTCATACAACAGACTTCTACATGGACCTTGAAAGAGAAGTAAGAGAAATTCTTTAAAACCGGATGCCCTTGGAAATGCATTTCTCCTGATACAAAATGATGCCCCAAAGACATTAGGCATATCTTACACTACCCAGTTCCATAAAAGTAGCAAAAAGAGGTTTTCTACACTTGGGTAAGATATATTTTATGTATCCTGGCTGCATAAGTCTTATATTTCAAAATAATATTTATTAATTATGTTGTTTTTACCTCTATAAAAAGAAAATTAAGTTAAAAGAACAAACAACCCAAACACAAACAAAAATGCCACCAAAAAAAAATAAAAAAAATAAAAAAAATGCAAAGCTTTCCCAGAGTGCTTCTGCAGTTAGAAGGCATCATCTAAAGATTAAGGTTTGTCGAGTTCTACTTTTGGACCTTAACCTGACAAAGAATGTTAATGTTGAAGAGAAGAATTTTACAGAAATTTTAGGTAAGGAGAGAGACTACTGACAAACAGGTATATTTTCAACATATTGCTGTGCTGGGTCCAAGGAAGTACTCATTCTTTGTCAGTCCCAGTTTGTGACTTTTCAATATTTTACTGAGGAATCCAAGAGTAATTATCTTAAATACTTTAGGCCTTTTTTTCTTTTCTCCTTGAAAAAAAAAGCGTATGAGGCGTAAATTCTCAATTTGAAAAAAAAAGGAAAATACTTTATAAATAATTACCAAATTATAGATGTCACAAAGCTTTGCAACCTATATGTAATCTCCGTTTATCAAATATAGTTTAATTTGTTTAAATACTAGTGCATTTATATTAAAATGAACATCTAAAATATTTTTGTAAGCAATTATACAAAAGGACTGTTTGGTCTTTATTCTGAATGATAAAGCTTTCAAGCAATATACAAGATCTTAAGGGATGTGTCTCTATTCTATATTTAGAAAGAGGTAACAGACTTTCATGCCTCATTATGACCTCAGTTTGACTTTATACTGGATGTAAACTTACTGATTTTGTGGGTGACTTCATGTGATAAGTTTTAATAGGAATGAAGTCCAATCTACTCTTTTATAAGTGAGAAGAAAAATATTCTTTCTTGTGTTTTATTATAGCTGGTCCACATGCATTTCTGTATTTGTTTAATATCTGTATCATAAAGACTCTAGTGCATTCCTATATTTATTTAAATAATAGTACTGTATACCATTAAATAGCAATTGGTCTTAAATGTTTGCAACTTTTGTTAAGTTTGTGCAAACACCATTGGTGGCTAGAATCATCTATAATCTTTCAAGTAATGAACTCTGAGGATTCTGTTCTTTTCTTGAAAAATGAATCTGGAAAATGTCTATAATACTGAAAGTCAAAGAAAAAGATGCAATATGCTACAGAAGTTTTTTCTGGATATGAATAGATCATGCTAAAATTATGGATTTTTTTACTGCTAAGATGCATGCATATATAAATTCAATTTGTTATTTAAATGATGAGAACCTGGAAGAAGGAACAATATATTCTGTGCCTTCTACATTTCTGAACATGCTTTTGACAATGAGTAGAAAAATAAATGTACATGTATGCATATTACACTGGAAAATATTGTTATAGTCCATCTAATATATTTGGGTACATGTGCTATAAATAGTTATTCATAGGCAATTTAGTAAATTATCTATACACTGTATTGAGTGGTATAATATTTTTTTTCAATATTTGAATACCAGATATAAGAACTGGAAACAAATTCATATGAAAAGTACATTCAGAACAGAAATCCATTACTGGTCCCACAATGTAAGTCCTAACTTCTCTGAGTGTTAGCTTATGCTGAAAGACACTGTGATGTCCATCAAAAGTCACTGTGTAAAATATTTGTTTCATTATCTGCCAGTTAAATTAGATAGACTGGTAATATTCAAGAAAGCTTCTGTAATACCTGTAACATATGATGTCAATCTGTTATTATTAACTCAAGAATTTAATAAAAATAAAATTTTCTGAAAGTATTAAAAGGGTCAAATATATGTGTACACACACATATATATGTGCATATATAAAAATGTGTGTTCATGCATATCTATGTATTTTAGTCCTCTTTCTATAAAGATTTTAGGCAAGATAAAGACCTGATATTTCTATTTATTAGGTTCAAAGATATCTGTAGTATACATTCTATTCCCATGTATTTGAATGAAGTGGGCTAGAATAGAACTACTTGAAAATTCTTAAAATCTTTGAGGACAATATTTCATTAAATGCAGTCATTTTCCAAATGTTTCTGTTTAACATGTTATATTTATCACTTCAAAAAACTTTTCTTGTCATTTCCTCTTCAGAAGCCAGTCACAAAGGCCTTTTATCTTAGACCTCCTGAATTACAGAAGACTAAAATTTAGGTATCTGTGTTCAGAACTGAGGTCTCACGGTCATGATTTGTTACATGTGATTTGGTTCTGGAGGCATTGAGACTGTCTACATCAAACTGATTCATTCTGTTTTCCTTTTAATCTTTAACTGAGGCTTTTAGAGCTCTTATTCTTTGCTCACTTGGAAGTTTTTAAGAGTTAACTCAACACATGTGCAAACGTAGCCAAGATTCAGAAGCTATTATTTTTTTTCCAACCCTTTCCCTTCACTTTAAATAAGAGCATTCTTCATTCTTACTTGTATAATAACTCTTCACTTTCCTCTCTCTTCATAAGATGCACCCATGATTTGAACAGTCATCTGGAGTATGAAAAGTGTAGGTACAAGTTTAGTCTCATCCTGAATTAATTGAAAGTCATATGTCCCATTAAAATGTTTTATCCTGTACTTATAGGCAATTTTCACATTTCCTGCTAATTATGTTTCATCTATTAAGAAGGCAGAACCTAACTTCTCATCCACCCTGCAGGAACTGTATTTATATGTTTTACACAAAGAAGTAATCAGAAAATGTACGTACACAATGACTGGAGCAAGAGCAGAAGTAGTTCATGTAGTACTGGGTAAGGTAGACAAAGAAGTCAGGTTTGAGGTGTAACTTTCATTGGCTGCTCAGGCTTGCCACTCAGAACTTCTGCCATCTGAATCATAAAACTGGGTATATTTTGAACTCACCGTGTAGGGTTCTGGATCCTAGCTAAGTTAAGCACTACAACTTTTTCAGGCTTTATGGAGCATGAATTTTTTTCATGTCTACCTCAACATGTTTGTAAATCCCAAGCAAAGCCAAATCCACTAGCCAGTTGAAAGTATATAAAAACAAACCAGATAAAGTAAATAAAAGTTAATAAATGTTTACACACATCCCTTCCAAAAAACAACCATGTGAAATTATTTAGTGCTTTCCACAAAGTACATGACAGGAAGCAGTTTCCCATCATGTTCTTAAATGATGGACAACAGATCTGGTCTACAGACTAAAGGGAGGAGTGAATTTCACAACCCCACAGAAAATGTTAAACTGACAAGTTCAAATGGTCAAAATATTTTTGACAACATATAATCTGTCAAAATACACTGTTTTTCAAAGTCAGGACATTCTGCAGTGATTTATTGATTTTTATGAAGATTTCTGTAACTAGATTTTTGACATTTTGCCAGATTGCTTCTGGCCAAAAGGACTGGCTTGAAAACTGAGGATCAAGTAATCTCATTCTGTTTCACTCAAGCTCACAAAAAGTTTTGGTTTTATTACAATATAAAATTAATTACCTTGAAATCTGTTAAACACATAAAAGCTCTAGCAGTGTTACACTAAGAAAAGTCTCTCACACAGATAGAACCCACATGACTTGACCATTAGCAGTGAGGACCAATACCATAAGCTTCAATCTAAAGCCAGTAAGCTTGAAACATCCAGCTATTTTCCATGTTTATAGAAAGATATTTCACTTGATAAATCAGATGCTTCTGTCCTGTGCTATGTTCAAAGACAATCCTGTTCTGCATAATCCTTTTTGTCTCTGCCTCTATCTGTCTTTACCTTTCTTCTTTTCCCTATAAATTGTCTTCTTCCCCCCTTCCTTTTTCACGCCTTTACTATTTATATTTTTTCCTTATTGTTCTTCCTCCCCTCCCCCCTTTTCTTTTTTTTTTTTTTTTTTTTTTTTTTTCTTTTGGCAATCTACAAATTTCCACTTTACCAGCCTTTAAATCTCAAATGTCTTCATCTAGGATTTAAGAAGGTTCATGTGGATGGAGGTACAATTTCTATGCAGATTGTTAGTAGAGGAATTACTGCTGCTTGTAGCTGTAGATCTTATGACACCTCCTTTGTTAAAGAAGAGATTACTCTGAGTCTATCTTAAGAAGTAAAGGTCCAGATTTCTGTAAAGAAAACAGTGAAGAAAAATCTTCAAATAATTTAAGGAATTCTAATGTACACGCTTGACAGTTTGTGTTGTCATTTTCTTATATTTCCTAAAATATTTGGGCAAGTCATACATGATAGAAGAGTTGGAAGGAAGATTAGTCTTGTGTGTGGGTACATGTGCTGGAAACAGTCACCAGCGGTACTATGAAATCTTCTATATTGTTGAGGCTGGTAAAGGTTTTAACTGACTTTAGAAGATGAGGAGGATGATATTTTATTTTTTGTAAACTAAATCTGTTAATGTTTATGTGTAACTAACCCATACCAGTAAAATTTATTGCACTCTGATGTGATCTGCATTGACAGTATCCAGAGGCCTATGTTAACTTGCCTCCCATCATGTTAGGTGAACTTCAAGCATTATTGATAGGTAAAGAAAGAAAAGAAAACAGATTTACTTTTCAAAAAATCCAAAACCAAGACCAAAACAAAAGAGAAAAAACCCCAAACCTTTTTAAATAACTGCTGACAAAGAGTTGGATATTTTTATGTTAATGAGGGCATCAAAATAATTTAGAGAATCTGAAAAAATACCTAAACCACTTAGTACATTTTCTTCCAAAAATCTATATATGTAAAACTGACAGGAGAGGAAGAAATAATGAATATATGAAGTATCTTTATCTCTATGCAGATGAATAAGTGTATGTTCATGTCCTTGATTTAACATTCACAGAGAATCAACCAACTTGAAGAGTAATATGAAAAAATATTTGTGTCAGCACTTTTAGAGTAATCATGTATTTCAGTATAGCAGTACACAGTTTAATGAGAATGCCTTCAAAATAAATCAAAGTACTGGTGTTCTTTTTGAAAGGGTCGCTCATCACTGAAATGTTCCAAAGAAGAAAAGTAATTCCTGACAAATAATATAAAGATCTTCAAAGAAGAATGAAATGTGAACATAGGAAGCTTTATCTAGTGTTTCTGCTTAATAATACATTTACAATTAGCAATATGTACACAGTTAATAAATTCTAGGCTGAAGCACAAGTTCAGAACCTGAAATCTGTTGACATTAAACAAAGAAGCTTTTGATTTACTACTCAGTTGAAACAGATTGTGGTAAGCAATCTACAAAGTGTTCAAGGTTATTTATCATTTTTTTCTTCATTTAGTTGTAACTTTGTTTTTATATTTATGAAGGAACCCAATTTTCAGTAAATAAAAATGAATGGAAAACAAATATTGCAAGATTCATCTGGGAATAGTATGTTATCTTCTCCCAACTTCCTTCTCAGCTTTATTTGCTTTTGGGGGGCTGATGCTTTCTTATTTCCTTTAATACATGTATTGACTAGTGCAGTTTCTCTCCCTCTCAGATGTGGCAGAAAATTTTGTGTGTTTTGATAATAAGTGAGTAGACACCCAAGTTTAAATCCCCACAAGCTTACTTCTGACATTCTTTAATATTACTATGATTTATCAGCGATTTCCACAGTTCCCTCCTGGTTCCTTTAAAAGATGTTTTAAATGGTTTTACGATAAATCTGTTTAGTGGCTGTCTAATTTGACACACGATTTGACATAGTCAATTGTCACATGCGTTTAACACATCACATGATAAGAAAAGGAGCTTATGAACTGTTTAAACTTTGCTCTGTGTGAAAAACATAGTGTTATTGCTACTGACTAGGATAGCAAGAAGTGATGAGATGATTAAAGAATCCAATTTGTAGTTAATTATCTTTTAAACACTGGTACAGTGTCTTAAAAACTAATTACTTATATTCCTGTCTGTATCTGTCTATCAGACTAAAGGTCCTCTTAATGCATAGTCTGATTTGCCTAAAAGAAGATTAAATTATATTTAATATTGAGAATATGTATATTGGTTCATAAATATGAAAATGAAGGACACATTAGACAATTAGTACACTGAAAATATTAACTGCAAATAAAGTATTTAGAGAATGTAGCAGCATGAGCAACATATCTAGCAAGGTGTTACCTACTAACTTCATGCTCCATTGGTCTGAATTTTAGCTAAGAATTTTAGAGTTTGATTTTAGAGATGGTTTTAAAATTATCATTTAATGAGACATTAAAATTAATTTTCATAACCCTCAAAGAAAATATTGTTCAACTTTCAAATGAGCTATCAATATTCTTTTTCAAAGCTCATATTAATTCCAGCTTCAAAAAGGAGGATGTTTATGACACCAAGATAAGAAAATACAAATACAGTTGCTGGTCACTTTGTAATTATGAAAAAGACTTTTCTTAAATTCATAGCAGAAATACCTCACAAGTGTTTATTTCACATTCATCTACTCACTTTAATCTTTCACGTGTAACTGTTGCTTCGGAAATTTAATAGTAATAGTATACAACAAATAAGCTTTATATAATTAAAGAAAACTTTGTGAAAGAAAAATCTCTACCTTCCTAAAACATTTTGTTAAAGGTACACTGCATTTGTTCTACAATAAAGTTTGCTCATATGAAGAAATTCTTTCAAAGTCCTTTGCTCAGAAAGATCCCAGAGACTATTCTACTAGGGAGCCTGCAAATCCAGTCACTGCATTTATGTATGTAAATGCATAATTTAAAAGTGAATCTATTAACAAACATGACATTTAACAGTTAAACGTTATTTCTATGTGAAAACAGATTGGGAAGATTTTTTTTACTCACATGAAAACAAAGTTCTTCCATCATTCACTGTTTCACAGGGTTGTGCTCCTGTTGCATGAACAGTTATAGGGCACATGGCCCTGGACCATGAAACTGCATCTTCAGGATCTCAGGAGAGATCAGTAAGGAACCACAGTGCTCATCTTTGATACCTTCATATTCATGAGGTCACTTATTCTTAACAATTCTGGCAGAGTGCTTTGTCGCTCCGTCCAGAGCTGTTCACCAATCTTCCTGAGAAAAAAAATCCACAAAACAATGACTCTGCCAGAGGATACAGATAGCAAGAAATTGAATAATATTTTATATCTTCAGATTCCAGGAAAAGCGAATATATCTTCTTTTTTTTTTCTTTTTTTTTTTTTCTAATGCTGACACATGTGAAGGAGAACGTCAAGCCAGACATATAAATACTGTGAAGGAGTCTCAGTGTTAGACCTCAATCAATGGATAAACAACAACTGTCACTTATCAAACTCATTCCTATTACTAATGTCTCAGGCAGGCATATTTCCTCAGAATATCTTCCCTGCTTTTCTCGAGAAGCTAGGGAAGACAAAACCAGGCCTTAAGGTAGGATCGACATATGGAAATGAACTTCTGCTACTGACTTACCTGAATCATTTCAGAGTGGCAGACAAATCCAAAAAGGCAAAATAAAACATTTACTGGGGATGTGTTTGCAGACAAATGTGTAACTAGGGTCACTGATGTCACTGTTTTCCCCACCAATGATTTCATGAATGTATTGAATGCAAAAGAGTTTACTTCTTCAGTTTGTTTAGACTTTGGTAGGCAATCAAGTCGCAACTCTGCATTCACCAGGGCAGAAAGGAACCTGGTTGTTTGGGGCTTTTTGAGTAACCTATTTCAAGAAAGAAGAGTTTCTTCTAAATTAGAAACCTTCATTTACTTATTATTGAAGTGTAATCCTTTCAAAGGTTGAATGGCTCCCCTCAATTAAATGAGCATTATTAAATGGTTTGATTACAGAAGACTGTCTGTTGGAATAAAAGTGAGCACAGAACATTTATTTCTGGGAACCCAGAAAGATCTAAGTAGCTTTATAGTGCTGTTTTTTAAATTTCATTCTGTCATGTGATGTAATTGTTGGTATACATTTTCTTACTGCTTAATGCGAGACATACGTTCAAATGCTGAACAAAAATCAAGATGGGTTTTGGCTTTTTGAAGATTTTGTACTATATTTTTCTGAGAGCCTTCAAGTTTTAATTTCCCCTGGATGATAGTTCACCACAGCTTCCTGTGAGGGGAAGTCCATAACGGCAAGGTTTTATAGGTGACATTCCAGGCATTCCAGGATGGAAGGGACATCTGTGCCAAGGAGGGAGAGTACATGGGAGGGCTATTATGAGTGTGAAACATTGGGAGGCAGTCAAAGAACACTGATCAATAACCTGGATTCCAGGATTTATGACATTTTGTGACCTGGTTTGATGTTTGTCCACAGGGTGGAGCTGGATGAAATAGGTCAAGGTAGGGAGTTTGAGACACCAGTGCTTGAAAGAACTGAAAAAGGGACATGATCCATTCTGTATGTAAAGAAGGTCAGAGAAAATTACAGATTTATTGGAAGATACAGTGTTTCTGACCATGCATCCTAGCTATAACAATTTACTGCACGATGCAGTTTGACAAGTCGGCACATGTGATTGCAAATTAGAGGCAGCCCTTTCATTATAGGTTCAACCCACTGAAATATTCTGTGACAAGTGGCATCTAAAATTCCTTATCCCAGTGGAGTATCTTTATGGTGTCCTCACTGAAATATGCTAGCATACTCAAATGAACTAATTTCCAGTTAAGTACAAAATCCTTTATGAAATTTAACCTTCTGAAATCATGATCATCCTGAAATAGCCTGATAACTAACTGTTGAGCTGCACTGTTATTCAGACCCATCTACATGAGGCAAGAACAAGTCTGAGATACAATATATAATACACATTTGTGCCCTGGTATCGGTATTAAAAATACTAGCAAGACTTGCTGGACTGCATCAGCAAAAGAAGTATGAGCTCTTAGTGCTGCAGGTATTAGCCATTAGGGCCAATATTAGGGTGGGAGTTCTGTCTCCAGTTACAGAAAACACTGACTAAAGCATTCTTTCTTTGGCCTCACCTGTCCCACCAACTACAGCATCCACCATTTCTGTGTGGATCCTCAAAGAAAAACAGCTTCTCCTCATATAACATGCTGTAGTTTTATCTGATAGGCTTAATGAGCAAGGTCAGGCATAGGTAACTAATTAGTGTGGAAGGCAAAGGATTTTTGGATGTTTGACAAGTCCAAGTTCTTTCCTGCTGAGGTATGGTGCGGGCAAGACCAGGAGGAGTCACGTATATATTCAGTCTGGAGCAGAGCTGCTATGGACACAAACTTTGGCTCAGAGAATGTGAACCTAAACTAAAGCACATTTGTCAAAGCACAGATGGGGATCGTTGTGTATTTCAAGATATGTTCCTTTCAGCTCAAAGAATAATGTAGCTGTGATTAAACAGAACCACTAGATTCAATTACATTTTCATTGAAGAAGATATATCAGTTTGAAATACCTACTAGAAATAACTGAAGTTTATATATTTTTTACAAATCAGGCATGTTAAAATTTCTACCTTTATAATTACTGCACATTAGATTTTTTTCACATAAACTACACATCTTTTAAGATTAAATTGTCATGTATTTAGTTATTACAGTTGAGTGCCTGAATTTCCATCCTTTTTTGACAAAAATTGTGGATTTTTATTTTAAGCTTTTTACTTAACTATCTTTTCAAAACTAATCAATTTCAGTAATACATCACACAGATAATTCCAATTTGAATATTATTTGTTATTTTCTATAGATTATTTTACAAGCTTACATAAGGATGTAGATGTTAGATAATAGTCTATCAAATATTATGTCTTGAACTGTTAGGATAAAGCCTCTTATTACTTCCATGTGAATTACTGGGACTAGATCTTGGCCAATTTCAGCCCTGGAAGCTCACTGATTTTTAAGGTGTGCATTCTGAGATATCATTTCTTTTTAAATGAACCTATCAGGGGCTTTATTGTCTTTTGTAGATGTTATCCAATAAGCATATCAAGTTAAGCAATCAATATATGTTACATATTTGTAGCCTCCAGAGATGTATTTGCCAAAGAATTATGCACCAATTACATGTCATTTTTTACAGAGATTTTTCATTAAAAGTCCTAAAGATGCCAGTGGTGAATAAATGCTTTAGGTTTAATATTTAGAAAAACAAGCTTCTTGAAGAACAACCAAGTTCATCATGCTCTGGAGAGAAATAAGCAAAAATTAAAAGAATCAGTGGAAAATAGTCCAAGATTTCATCTGCCACCAAAAATATCTAAATATAATTTGCCATGAGAAGAGGAAAGCAATGTCATTTAACCAGTCCAAATTAAATCCTGATTTTTTTTTTTTCCCCATGTAAGCTGTTCACAAAAGAGCAGTTAATATTTCATACAAGGCATGGACTTACTTACTCAAAAGGCATTTAGTTTGACAGCTATCAGTTAAGATCATCCCTTTGGCAATCTTGTATATTTGAAAATTCTTTTCTTCTTACAGTAGTGTTCAAATTGGGTCTTGATGGATAACTTCATTCAGAAATGGATGTCAGTGTGGGTGATAAAATTAAAAAGCCCAGATCTGGTAGTTAGGTATGTAAAGGTAATAATAAGAATTATTGTTCATGCTTATTTTTGTTTTAAGTAACCTGCATTCACAAAATTGAAGGATATGACACATTCTAATTAACCAAGAAAACACATCAACAAAATACAAATGTTGATGGCTGTCCATGGAAATATAAGCTAAACTGAGATGACAGAAATCACTAGGAGTAGCCACTGTGTTCTGTTTTATGATAGGACAAAATATATATACTTCATAAAACAAAGGTTTTCCTATCATTGCTAAAATGTCACAAACCCTGTGGCACTTTGATACCTCCTTTTTGGAATGCCTCAAATTATTTTGCTACAGATAAGAAAACAGTATGGCAACTAAGCTGGCAATTTTATGCAACCTTTTATATGTATTACATGAAATTATACTTGGACTTGGGTTTTTTTGCATTAACAGAGAGAAAATTATTCAACGATTAGCAGATATCCATCCACAGATAAAGGAATATAATATTTTTATACAATTTGCAGCTGGTAAATTATTTCTGAGAATGCTAAGGTTCCCTTTTACCAATTCCCACTCTCATAAATCCCGTCATTGTGTTAGAAAAAATAACATTCCTAACTTACGGGTATTAATGTGACACATGCATTAAGAAGTGATTTCTTCTCACAAGTTCTTGATGTTGGATAAAAAAGTGCATACATCTTTCTTTAAGAAATTCATATGTGTTGGGGGGGGGCAGTGTTCAATTGCAAAAGAATCATATGTTCTCACTTTCCAAACTATTTTATAATTTATAAGTCAAGTCTCACATAGAGCTTCTCAGTTCCATGTGTAGCAATGAGTTCAAAAGGGTTTTGATGTATTGTTAGAAAGCATTTAATACTGTTAGTTTAAACTTCATTTCCTTTCTATTTAACTGGATTTTTTAAGCTATGATGAGAGGTTAAGTAGTACCAAAAATCTGTTTTTCTTAGTCTTTATTGTATGCTTACAGTTTCTATTACCGACATAAGGTCTAACTGAAACTGTTACAATCATTTTATTTTTGCCTCACAGCAGACATTTTATACCTTTAATATTTTTTCTTATGATCCCCTGCACGTTCATTTTTCTGGCAGGGATTAGTATTTCATTAATAACATGGAATGAAAAGGGCAGGCACAGCTAAAGAAAAGAGATCTTCATTGATCATATCAAGAGGACAGAGTTAACATGCTGAGAAGTTGGATTTACTTGGAAAAAGTCTGACTGCCCATTCTCCCTCCTGAGGTTGTGGTAAAACAACCAGCTCTTCCTAAACCTTAGATTTTTTTCTTCACTTCCATTCATCACTCTAGATCTATCACTGATCAGAGATCTAACACTTTTTATATTTTAATTCTTTTTACTAAGAGGAGTTTCAGTATGATAAACACTGGTGGCTGCAAATATACTGTTTTGACAGCTGTCCCCATTACTATCATTAAAAGAGAAATATGCATATAAAGGATGGAAACTCTTAAAACCTAAAGAATATATAGCCTGTCTCCAGGTTTTAAAAAGTAGAAATTCTTTTATCTATGGAAATGCTGCTGTGGTAGAGGGAGGGGGGGTGGGGGTTTCAATCTATACTTGCATGAAGTACCACAGTCTAGCTATTTGTAGATTTTGGCAATTTGGATTCTAGATCTAAATATTTGACATGGACTGGACTGCACTAGGTCAAGGAAAAAATAATGCTTATAAAAGGAATACTGATAGCAGCTGACATACTTAAAACAATTTAGAAAGTCAACAGGGCTGATGTGAGAGTGCAGATGCAACACAAATGTCTATCTGGTTGACAAAACCCAATCTGCTGCAATTAGGCTAATACAATAGTTCATCTGAGTCTGTGCCAAATTTCTTTCAGATAGACTCATCTCATAACAGGCAAATTCATGCAAAATAATCTCAGAGTAACCTGGCCACATGTTTTCAGTCCCTTAAATTGATAAGCCTGTCTCCTGGGTAGTGTCACAATCCTCTTCTCCATTTCTCTGTTGATATAGCTGTTCAGTGAATGTTGTTTTCCCAGGATGTTATTTATTTTCTTTCTGGCCCTTCTGTCTCTCTCTACCTGTAGCTATATGTAGTCTGAAAAAATGAACCAGCAATCATTTTGGTAATTAGTGTCTCTGAGTCTTCTGGACAGAATGAAAGACAAAGAATGATCCGCATGGCTTCAAACTGGTCTTTTTCCACTTGGAATATATTATGCCAAAGTTGTGCAGCCCCTTGTCTATTTCTTATT
>JANHGN010015634.1:5966-33867 GCA_024605025.1 Megaceryle maxima
TTTGTGGAACCTCCTATGTTCCAGTTTACATCCATTGCCCCTTGTCCTATCACTGGACATCACTGAAAAGAGCCTGGGTCCGTCCTCCTGAGTGGAGGACTTCATGTATTTATAAACATTAATGAGGTCACCCCTCAGTCTCCTTTTCTCCAAGCTAAAGAAACCCAGCTCCTTCAGCCTTCCCTCATAAGGGAGATGTTCCACTCCCATAATCATCTTTGTGGCTCTGCAAGGGACTCTTTCGAGCAGTTCCCTGTCCTTCTTGAACTGAGGGGCCCAGAACTGGACACAATATTCCAGATGTGGCCTCACCAGGTGTAGGAGAACCTCTCTCGACCTACTAGCCACCCCCCTTCTAATACACCCCATGATGCCATTGGCCTTCTTGGCCACAAGGGCACATTGCTGGTTCATGGTCATCCTGCTCTCCACCAGAACCCCCAGGTCCCTTTCCCCTACACTGGTCCCCAGCCTGTACTGGCACTTGGGGTTGTTCTTTCCCAGGTGCAAAACTTTACACTTGCCGTTGTTGAATTTCATATGATTTCTCCCCACCCAGTCCTCCAGCCTGTCTAGGTCTCTCTGAATGGCAGCACAGCCTTCTAATGTGTCAACCACTTCTCCCAGTTTCGTGTAATCAGCACGCTTACTGACAATGCACTCTGTTCCCTCATCCAGGTCATTGATGAATATGTTGAATAGTACTGGTCCTGTACTGACTCCTGAGGGACTCCACTAGGTACAGGCCTCCAACTTGGAATTTAGTTTTCCCTGGTCCGGAATAGCAGGTCTATTTAAACGAAGAGTCACTTTGTGCTGTATATTTTAGAGATGACCCATCTGTGTGGAGGACTTCTATTCCAGGGAGATAAAAACATTTTTGAAAGATGGCCTCCAACCACTGGAATTGTCTTTTGATAATTAAAAAATTGATTTGTGAAAGAGTTTTTTGCACAAAAGCATGTTTTGCTTTTAGCATGCAGTAAAAATAGAGCCGTGGTGGTGAGATTCCAGAGGGGGAAACTTTCAGAGCGCTGCCAACACGAATAAGCAGTTTCATTGCCTGAAGCATCATTCTGTATCCAACACAGTCTGTAGAAACCATGTGTGAAATAGTTGCACTCAGAGTGTAAAGGTTTGGGTTTAACTGCTGAGCACCTTTTAATGTATTGCCATCTGTGTAATAGATGTGCACAGTTTTACTATAGAGAGAGGCTAAAGATCTTGTCTTTTGCCCAGAGTTTAAAGGGTTGCTTTACAAGTGTGGCTGATGAAACACAGCTTCATTTTTTCCTATCTTTCACTCCTGGCAAAATATGAGTGCTTATAAAGAACAGTAAGTTAGGTTTTCACTTCTCTGCAAGCAGTCTAGTAAAGGAGAAAGTTTTCCATGTGTAAATTGCTTTCTAATTATCTAGCAATGTGGGTTTCTCATGTAATTAATTAAATTATAAGCTTTGGGCACTAAATAAAAAACCAGAAATGTTTGATACTATCAGAAAATCAAACTTCCCCTTGAAATTTAGTCTTAGGCTGCTGCAGTCAAGGTTTATCTCAAATCCCTGGTAAGGCTGTTGAATATAGTTTCTTAAACTATAGAATGATGAGATTTAAAAGGGACGCTTCCCCTCTGTCTTCAAGGTCCTCAGCTGCAGGCTGACCAGGGTTTTGGTCATATTCACCATCATGCTTTTCATTTTAACCTTTTTCTGTGTATTTCTTTTCATTAACTCAGATTCTGTTGGAATACTTTTGTTGTGTTTAGATTGAAGAAAACATTCAGTTTACTTTTTAAAACAAACAAACAAACAAACAAACCCCAAACCAAACACAAATCTGCTTTTGGTCTTGATCAGTTAGGATTCTTGATTGTTAATGTTCTCCCCTTCTCTTTGAGTTCTGCCCTCTCACCTGAGGCTGTCCTTACTCCTGCAGTTTTCAAGCCTGCATAGTAATGCATCTTAAAAACTGTCTCCTTTTGTACTTTGAACATTTCAGTTGTGGATGGTTTTTTGTGTTTTGGTTGTTTGTTTTGGTTGTTTGGGGGGGGAGTTTCTTTCTTTCTTTCTTACTTGCTTTTTGTAGTGCAATAATCTGTCAGTTCGTGCTGTTATCATTATATTTAAGAAATCTAAGTTACCTCTGCATGACATTAACAAATCCTGTATGACCTTTTGTTGTCATTTCATGCTTTGCTTTTTTTCTGCAAGCCTTGCACTCTTCTCTAGAACCATTCCTATCTGTAAAATGATGTGTATGCAATACATTTTATTTTGGCCTTCTCTTGATAGCATTTTAGAATTCTGCTTTAAGAATTCTGCATGTTGCTTTTTGTCTGTTTTATTTACCTTTCTTTTTGTCACGGTCTTGGTTTCTTGATGAGTGCAATGTGATGACTTTGCTCAGCTTCAGTCAGGTAAGATCTTTTTGTCACCCACATGCTGGTGCTTCTGAAATAAATCAGGCAGTGGCTGAAAGCTGATTTTCTTGCTTTGTTGGTTTTTGGGGGCTACCTCAGTTCCCCCTGCTTCCCTCCCTCGGGCAGGGTGGAGGGGAGAGAAGGAATGAAAACACCCCTTGTAGCAGCACCAAATCTGTTCTTCATTGCCCCTGATCACCCCTCAGGCCCTAGGTATGGTTTTATAGCTATGGAGCTGGCTGAATGGAGAAGTGTGAAGTGTAAATTGAGGGTAAGGTAATGTGGTGGCTGTCAGCCTGTTACTGGTGGGCACGAGCCAGCACCATGATAGGTGTGAGAAGGAAAAACACCTGCGTGGAGGGGAGCTTCTCATCTTTAGGAATGAATAAGCTGCCAAAGATACTGTTAAGAGAGAGACTTTGCATAAGTGGTCAGGCAGAGGTGGTGTATCTGGTACCCTGTTCTCCAGGGGACTGCTGCCCTTGCAGAAGATGGGGTGAGGGAGGAAACTTCCTGCCTGTTGCTTTTGTGGGTGTTGGTTTGTATTTCAAGCAGATATAGTGAATTACAGTCCTGACCCTGGCTTTGCTCTGGTGCTTTTAAAAGTGTGAAGCAAATATAGTAAAACCTTCTGCGTCCTGACTTTAAAGTTGGGGTTTCAGTCTAGCTGGGTGCTTCATTGCAACAGATTTTAATGGCAGTAGAGTTTCCACTGCACCAGGAACTTGCTGCCTTTTAATGAAATAAGAGCGTGTCTAAATTTTGGAGGACTTATTTTTCTGGAATTCCCTGCATGACTTCCGCAGATACCTGAACTTTTAATTTTATGACCTTGTAGAAAACAGCTTGGTAGTTGCCAGATGTGTGGACAGTGTGTTTGTTTTTCGTTTGTTTGGGTTTTTTTTTTCCCCACCAGTAGACTATTTAAAATTCTTAGAAAGAGTCAAGGAGAAGATCACATCAAGCTTTACCACTGCAATGTTTCCTTTTAATTGGTTGGTTGATCTTTCTCCCCTTAAAACAAAGAATAGAATTTAAAAAAAAACCAAACAACAACAAAAAACAAAAACAAAACAAAACAAAACAAAACAAAAAAAAGAAATTGCAGTAATTGCCTCATGCAGCAGGATCTTCTGATGAAGTGACATTTAGGAAAGTGCTGCCAACATCAAACCAAGGAACTAGAGAGGTAGAAACGCTTTCTTATCTTACCACTCTAGGAGTCAGTCATAGTTTTCAGGGGCCCTTGTTACAGTGATGATTTGGTACCCTGAAAGTTGCTGATCCTCGACAGCAGTTGCTTTGCATGAGTCTGGTGCAGTCAAGGACCTTCATCTCCTCAGGATCCACCAGGCTTTTCAGCCCTGTGCCTCTGTAATAGAAATGCCATCAGCTGGCTGTGTCATTTTGGCAGCACTTCATTTACAGATGTGATAAGTGCTGTATGAGAAGGGAAAGCGGGGGGATGGTCTGACTCATGCCTCCATAAGGAATCTTCTGTCTCCTCTTCTTCTGCTCTTCTATGAGGACATGTGTCAGTGCTGCTCATCAGTCCTGGGCAGGAAGAAAGATCAAAATCTTGCCTTACATCTCCTTTGTCCTATGGAAAGGAGATTAGATCTCCAAAGGCCATTGCTTTTCTGAGTGATGAGTGTATGATTTCTGTACCATGGCATGACAGTTGTACCTGGAGTCTTTATTTTTTTTCCTTTTCTCTTAGTTCTCTGAATGGTGGGGAAAATAACATCTTTGGTACTTTATTGTATTCAAAGCTACCCATCATTTGTACTTGCCTGACTTTTTTTTTTTTATTTTTTGATAGTACAGCTATACATGATGAACAGTTCTGTCTGGCATGATGTTTATCATTTTATAATGAAGGCACCAAGTACTGGTGTAGCTGCAGCTGTACAGGATTAAGTCATGTCTCATGGGGGTACAGCAGGAAAATAGAAGTTTTAAGATTGACTTCTTATAGGGTGGCTGGCTATATGAAGAAACAGCAGAAAGGCAATCTGTGGTATGCATTTACAGTGTTGGTATGCAGCTCTTCTTCTAGGTAGAAGCATAGAAATTCACATTTATGGAGGAATGTAACTAATTCAGTGTATTACATGTTGGGGTTTTTTTGTGTGTTACGGCCCACCAGGAAATTTCAATTCTCCCATGCTCACTGAAAGTAAAAGTAAGCACACAAATACTTAACATACTGTGACTCACTTCATTTGTGTGCTTTTTTCAGTGTGACGTTTCCCAAACTTCAGTGATCCTCCAAAAGGTGTCATTTACCCATCTGAAATGGTCATAGCTATGCTTCTTAGCAGGGCAACTCTGTCCAGGTTTTGCGTGCGCTGTTATCCCTGCGCTAGTCAGGCTTGCAGGGTGTAGCATTACCTTTGTGACTGTCACCCTCAGCTTTCATGGTCTTCCTCTAATTTCCCAGCTTTTTTTATTGGATCGCTGTATCTTGTCAGCATGTGAACTCCAGATAACCTTTTTATAGCTAAACCGTGTTTACTGGATAACCACACACAGCCACTTCTTGCTTTGTATGATGTTTCACACAAGCAGAAGTGCAGGTGCTTTTATGGATCACCTAGCAGGCTTTCGTGTGTCAAACTAAGAAATGCAAAGAAGATAACCAAGAATTATAGATCTGCTATATACTTCCAGCTTTCTTCTTGAGATGTCCTCTGGGTTCAGACCTTAGTGCAGTGTTTTGTCAGGAGGAAGGGGTAGCCTGCTGACAGATCTTCTCTTGGTGCTCACTCACTGCTGCTGCTGTGGGGTGTTGGAGGAAATGATAGCTTGTAGGAGGATGGCCCCACTTATAACTCTTTTATTTTCTCCACTTGCTTTTCTTCAGTTATGATGTGGACATTAAGGGGTGGGGGGGCTAAATTGGAGCTTACTGTCTTGAAGCTACACTGTACTCTTGAACTTTTGTTAGTAATGGTCACGCAAGACTAGGCTTCTCCATCCTTTGGACCTCTTGGCTATGGCCTCTGACTCTGTTATTAGAAAATGTAGCCTTTCGACCAAGACAACTCATTAAAATTGGCTATGGGGCTTTTTCTCTTGTGGAAGTAAAAAGTTGGTTTGAGTGAAATGCACAGTCAGTCGAGTCCCTTTATTAAAGGGGAGAAGAGGGGGTTTTCAGACCTTGCACATGGCACCTGAGTAAGAGAAAGGAAACCCAAAATGCAAGCTGACGTCCTGCTGGGTACTTAACTTTTGACTCCTGCATATTCTCAACTCTCTTTTCCCAGGCTCTCTGGGTAATTTGCCATTGTGAGCTACAGCTCGCAATGTTTCCCAGATTGCAATACCTGCACAGTTTTTGAGAAAAGAGGGAGCTTCACATGAAAAGAGTAGCTGTTAAGAAACGCTCACATACTGCTTGGAGAGGAGGGCTTTGAACCAAAGCTGTGTAGCAAATGCTGTGCTTTGGCTTTCCTTCAGAAAGTCAACTTGTAGCTTTTGTGCCATGCACATATTCTCCCTGTTTCCGTCTAGCCTAGTTTGCTGCAGATCCTCTCTTCTCTGTCTTTCCCTTTATAAAAAGCACCCAAACAGTTCTTTAACTCCCAGCCGGGAGCTGTGTGTGCTGTGTCCTTGCACAGGGACAGTTGTGTGCTATTACAAACACAGCACTTGGATAAACCTGCCTACTTTGCCTTTTCTTCCTCCCCATTTTGTTTCTGTAAATACTTTTGCAATCTTCACTTTATTACTCATACAGCACCATGCTATGAGCTGGCAGCAGCAAGGAAGTTTCCAGTATCATGGCAGTGCTGGGATAGGAGGCCAGGGAACCCCTTGAGTGTTTTATTCCAGGAAAATGTGCACTGTTGCAGACGGCGTTTCACTGTAGTGCTGAGGGGTGCCAGGTTGGCCTCTGCCGAGGGGGGCTTTGCAGCACGAGATACCCTTATTTGTGGCTGGATGATGGATTCACCTCTTTGGGATGGAGAGGTCATGATGGTGCACCATTTTCCTTTGCTTCTTAGTACTTCCATGGGTGCATTTGTGCGGCTGCTTCCAACTTGCTCTTTTTCCTTCTTGTCCATCACCAAACCATGGTTTAAGGAGGCATTGAGTATTGAGCACAGTTATTTCATTTTGCAGTATCCTTTCTTGCATTTGTTTCTGTACTGTAAATCATTTAATTAATACTAATTAATCTGATTAATCATTACTGCTAAACACTACTAATAATTACTGAAGGATGTGGGGGAGATGGAACGACAGGAAAAGGAATGGCATTAAACCATTCCCCTGGCTAACTGGCGAAAGTCTTCCTTTAGACCCTCTGCATTTTCTGATTTTTTTTAAAATACCATTGAGGTTAAACTGTTTGAGACAAGCATCTTTCCTTCGTCCTGCATTTTTTTTATGCCCTCCTGCATTTTCTACAAATGATTTATTACTTGATCTCCTTATGCTGGCACTGCTGGTTAATGTGAAATTTCACCCAGTGCTGCAAGTCTCAGTCAGTCAGCAGCAGGCTGGAGGATTTGCTACTGATGCAAGGTGGACCAAAAAATCTGCATTGCTTTGCTAGAGATACAGTTGCAAAATAAAGTTTAAAAATAGTTTCTTGCATTTGAACAGAACTAAAGTGCAAAAGCCACAGCACTCGTGCTTCACCTGGTTTCCCACAAAATAAATGTACTTGCACTTTCTGATCAATATGGACTACGATTTATTCTAAACTCCTTTTATTGCTATTGTTAAGCATGCTTGGGACTTAAGAGTGTATTCAGAAGGGGAAAAGAAAAAAAAAGGCAGTCTGAGGCTGGCAGCAAGTTGGAAGGCAAAAGGAATACATGCAAGGGGCAGTTAAAGCTTTGGGAATAGAAAAGAGAAACTGGGCAGCTTTGGAAAACAGACAGAGAATGGTTGACAGTTTTGATTACTGGTGCTGTCTTCCAGTTCTCAAGCAGCTGAGTGATTTCAATTCCAGTATATTTGCAAAAGCAAACAGGAGCATGAGTCTTGTGTTTTTGGAGGAGGGATAATTTGTACTTTTGGAGGAGGGAAAAGAAGTGGCTCCTCTGCCGTGGCAGGGACTGGGAAACATCATTTCAATGAGAAAACACAAATCAAGATTTCCAAAATCAAGTCTAAAATTAGTTTTCGAAGTCCTAATTTAAGAACAGAGAAAGTGGCTGTTTCCCAGGAAGGCTGAGCAGCCAGGCTTGATGGCGTGTTGCTCTCAGAAGCCAGCATGATTATTTAGATGCCTATTTTGGGGATTGTTTTGGAACTCAAGTTCAGGCACTTAAATGTGAAAATCAGTGTCTGTTACAGTTTCAGGGTGAGCAGCAGGATGAGAGCTGGAGGGTCCTGCTGAAATGGAGCAGGATCTCCGTGCTTTGAGCTTTCAGCCCAAAATGTTTTGTTGCTGCTGTTTTGGTTTGTAAAAGGGACAGGGGGCAAACCTTTATCTTTTCATGCCTTATCTTTGCACTTGGAAACCAAAATTGCTCCAAGAAGAAACTCAAGAAACAACATTAAAATATGACCAAGAATTCTTAAATTGCTTTTCTGCATAAACCCTCCAAAATATGTTAACTGTGGAAAGCATAGGAGACCATTTCCTTTGAAGGGAAAGAGCTGGTAAAATACATCTGTACTCAGTAGCCCTTTTCTGAGAGAGTAGTGATGTTTGTTAGAAGACCAGGTCATCGCTGCAGGTAGCTCATATGAAAAACTTTTATTTATATTTGGCTGCTGGAGTGTAATGAATGACCCAGCTCATAGCACCAGAAGTGGACCAAGGATGAAAAAATGTTCTGTGGATGTCCAAAAAAACCCAAACCCATCTACCTAAACCCAGAGGATTTTTGAAATAGTAGTACTTCAGAAATAGTGTTGTTGGGCCAATGTGCAACTTCAGCCTTTGTTATATTTGTGTTGCAGAATTGAAAATACGTTTATTTTCTTTTGTTGAAAACATCAGATTTGCATTTTCCTGGATTAAATATTTGAACTTGAAGGAGTAAAGCATCTTTCAGGTTGTAAGCTGGAGTGCTTCCAAACTGATCCAGATTGTCTTGGTGTTCAGGAGCCTTCCTGCACTGGTAAAATTTAGTAGCAGAGAGGGTGATTTCTTTTCTGTCCATTGTTGAAAGGCAGGTTAGGGAAAAATAACTGGTGTATATAGAGGTACCTGTTGTAAGAAGCAGTGTGTGGCATAATTGGGTAACTTTTTTTTTCTGACTGTAGGTACCCAATAAGGCTACGGATGTCATCTGTCTGGAATTACATAAAGCCTTTGACACTGTCCCCCAGCTCAACGTTCTCCCTAAGAGATATACATTTGATGGGTGGTCTGTTCAGTGAATGAGGAATTGGTTGGATGGTTGTATCTAGAGAGTCGTGGTCAATGGCTCCATGTCCCAATGGAGATCAGTGATGAGTGGTTCCCCTCAGGGGTCCATACTGGGACCAGTACTGTTTAATATTGTCATCAATGACATAGTGAGATCAAGTGCACCCTCAGCATGTTTGCACATGGCACCAAGTTGAGTGGTGTAGTCGACATGTCTGAGGGACAGGATCCTGATGGATCTGGACAAGCTTAAGAATTGGACCCATATGAATCTCATGATGTTCAACACGGCCAAGTGCAGGATCCTGCACCTAGGTCAGGGCAATCTCAAGCAGAAATACAGGGTGGTTGATGGGTGGATTGAGAGCAGACTTGTGGAGAAGGACTAGGGGTGTACTGGTGGCTGAAAAGCTGGATGTAAACCAGCAATGTGCTCTTGAATCCCAGAAAACCAATCTCATCCTAGGCTGCACCAAAGGAAACATGACCCTCTGGTCAAGAGAGGTAGTTCTTCAACTCTAGTCCACTCTGGTGAGACCACACCTGGAGAACAGTATCCAGCTCTGGGGCTGACACAGGAAAGACATGGATCTGCTCCAGTGGATCCTGGGGAGGGCCACAAAGATGATTAGAGGGCTGGAGCACCTCTCCTCTGAAGAAAGGCTGAAAGAGTTGGGGTTGTTCCATTTGGAGAAGAGAAGGCTCTGTGGAGACTTTATTGCAGATGGTCAATACTTAAAGGTAGCCTATAAGAAATATGGGGACAGTCTTTTTAGTAAGGCCTGTTGTGATAGGACAAATGGTAATGGTTTTATACTAAAAGAGGGTAGATTTAGATAGAGGAAGATTTTTTACAATGAGGGTGTTGAAACACTGACACAGGTTGCCCACAGAGGTGGTAGATGATCCATCCCTGGAAACATTCCAGGTTAGGTTAGTGGGGTCTCTGAGCAACCTCATCTAGTTGAGGATGTCCCTGCTCATTGCAGAAGGTTTGGACTAGATGACCTCTAATGGTCCCTTCCAACCGGACTATTCAATGATTCTATGAATAGTGGGCCTTGCTGTGGGATGACCTCAAGGTAGAGGAGTGTTGCTAGCTATCTGCTCATGTGCATGGTCAGCTGCAGAATTTGCTTACTTTCAGTATTAGGAAACATGCCGATTACAGTGTTTCAAATGGGCACTGGTTTAATTTTTCTGGGAGTTGATGTTCCTCTGAATTGGGAAACTATTCTAATTAAAAAAGACCCGTTGTCGTTGCTGCCATTGAAGCAGTGCTTAATGTGGTGTGGCTGTTGGCAGGAGACGTGATGCATGTCCACATGACCCCCCCTCTGGAACAAAAGCAGATTGTTTCCCTCTGTTTTTCTGTTACACAAATGAGTTCCTTTTGAAACAATTTCTTTTTTCTGCAAATTCTGGAAATCAACACCATGAGTAGTTCTTCCTTCGCTGTGCCTTTTACAATCTGCTGTCTGATAATGCTAGCACAAAAAGCTGCTTTGGGGCAGCAGCACAAAAAGCTGCTTTGGGGTAGTAGCCCAAAAAATCCGAGGCCTCTGCAGAAAGCCTTCTCCTCTTGGGGAACACATTTTTCTTCCAGTATTACGGAAGGGTTGAATGTGGTGCTTCATTTCTTACTGTTTGCTATAGCTAGGCAGAGTTTGCTTCTGCTTTCTGAGTTGTTTCATTTACATATCTGCATTTTCAGTCTCCAACAAACAACAGTATACAGCAAGTCAGTTCTGAATTGAGATTTTTAATTTTTTCTTTTTTTTGTATAATGAACCTTTGTTTTTGAAACAAACGCTCCCATCTGAAGTCTTTCTCTGCAAAAAGGGGAGTTGAAATCAGGCGCAGAGGTGGGGTCATTGGATGATGCAGTGCTGCAGAACTGAATCAATAGGTACTGGATCAAAGGAATTACAGAATTTTCTATATTGGAAAAGACCTTTAAGATCATCAGGTCCAATGATTGACCTAACACTGACAAGACCTCCACTAAACCATATCCCTAAATGATGACCCATTTTACTCTGCTAGTCTGAAACTGTGTTGTTGATTCAGCTCTGAAGTATACATTTCATTATAGAAAATTATTTTTCTCCTGGTGCACTAATAACTAAGCCCCGATTTCTGATGGGCTACTGAATCAATTAAGTGTATCTTGCAGGCATCCGGATGTGTTTCATGAGTCCTGTTTTTGATGTACGCTGGAATTTGTCTCTTCTGGGCTTGTAAATAGCCACTCTTGGAAAGCATGTAGGCAAGATTTCTGTCCCTTAAAACAACCCAGACTGGAAAACTGCCTTGAAGCTGGAACTGATGTTGTTGCTTGGAAAAAGCCTTTGGTGCGAGCACAGGTAACTCTTCATAACCTCCTTTCATCATACCCAGTGCAGCAGGTAGATGTGGTTTAAAATATGTGAGAGACAAATGGTCTTTATGTAATCTTTTGTTTACAGTAATCCAAAGTTTTCTTTGGGCTCTACTAAGGACTGGGACTGCATGTGCTACTTTTAGTGGGAAAGCTGATGTAGATTCCATAAGCAGTAGTTTAAGTGCCCAGTAGCAAAATGTACTACTGTTCACACCTCTGGTTGCTCTCCTTCTGAGGAGAGAGGTTTGTGACAGTCACAAAACAGTCCATACTGGGGTGGAGGCCACCAGGCTTTAGCTGATTTGATCCACAGCAGTGGTGTGGACCAAAGTTCTCATGGCACCAGTTAATTTTCTTGTTCCGGAGAAGATGTTGAAAAGGAGGGGATTTCTTTGAATCCAGTTAATTTCTGCCCATCATGAACATAAAGATTTTTCCAGGTATTGTGAGCTCATCTTGTTCTTCTCATTGAATGCTACCTTTAATTTGCAGACCATTGTTTACAGATGGATTTGGGGTGTTGTTTGATTGCTTGTTCTCTTGCAAGAGTAGGAGTGCTCTTAACAGTGTTAATGATGTTGCCCTATTTTGGTTAACTACCAAGCCCAAAAGAAAAGACTGTTCTTAAGTCCAAGAGATCTGAGCACAGGTGGAATGAAGTCTAGGAGGCTGGTCAATTAGACCAGCACTTTTCACACTACAGCTGTGTTTTAGTACGGTCTCTGCACAGTATCAGTCACCTTGTAGCACTGGAATTAGTGGTGTTTTCATTGAACCTCTTCATCCTTTCATGATACATGCAATCCTCAAACAAATTATCTAAGGCATCTTGGAGATCTTATCTACCTTCTTGTTTGTTTCTTTACAGACCCTGTTATACAGTTTGTGTAAATTATGAGCTTTCTTTCAATTTTTTGATCTCAGAAACTGCGGGGAAGAGGGAAATGCTTTATTTTCTGTTTTGTAAATAAGAAAATCATGTAGTGGACTTATCTGAAAGAAATCTTGGCCTAACTTTGGATTTCTAATAGTCTAACATGGTCATCTTTACAGTCAACAGACAGGGCAGAAGATAATCAGTGAATCCAGCCCTCAGTCAGGATGGATGCCTGTGGCACAGCAGAGGAGATGAACTGGAATCTCTCCTAGAAGAGCCTGTTAATCCGCAGGCTATTCTTCCTGTCAGTTTTTTGGACTCTTGTCTGGGCAGAGAGGAGGAAGGCTTAGTGGGTAATCCAGTAGGTGACTGTCCCCTGGGCATCTTTTATCTTCAGTAGCTCTAGCTCTCTTGTGTGCTGCCAAACCGTACTCCTGTTCTACCTTGCTCTTCACTTATTTCAATGGCAGGGGAAGCCAGCCCATGCAAATGATGCATGGGAGGTAGTGATGGCAGTGTTGCCTGCAACAAACGAAGGGTTGCTTTGTTGTCTGAGAGTGGCACATCAGGACACGCAAGGAATCATGGACATGACCCTCTGATAAAAACTACATTAAAAATAGGCATTAAACCATTCCATTCATTAGAGTGAAATAGCATAGTCAATTTCTGTGATCTAATTTGTGCCATGTTGAAGTTAGCAACAAGCAAATTGAGTAAGTGGGGATTTCAAACAACAAAATTAATTATCTGCTGGGGAGTGATTTTCCTGGTGATATTTAATAGCTGACAGATTTTTTTAAAAAGTGAGAAAAAAAAAAAAAAAAGAGGAAGAGCTTGTTTTGGGTAATTTTTTTTCTCCTTGAAAATTATATACTAATTTCTCCCAGTCTTCCTGATGTTCATGCTTCTAGTAGGAGAGCATAGGCTTCTTGGTTAAATTCCCTTATTCCTAGGCATGAGCACGCCCATGCTGTGATCGTTCATGCAAGGACTCACTGTTTGTGTGTCACAGCTGGTGAGGTGATGTCACCCCCAAAATGCACTTTCTTGTGAAGTGTGTACTTATTTGGGCTAGGCTTCTTCAGTCAAAAACTAAAACGACTGCAAAAGACTTAACACTCCTGCTTATTTTAATCAATCTCTTTCGTATGCGCCTGGTGATGAGTTTCCAGAGAATTTTATTTGCCTTTGTGTAGTTCAAAGTGGTACAAATACTTGATACACGTGGAGGGAAAAGTCCTCTTCTAAATGTTTCCCCAAGAGCCCCATGGGAAACGGATAGGTTAGGGATGCAGCCAGAAATCCTTGCAAGCACATCAACCTGCAGC
Organism: Megaceryle maxima; assembly: GCA_024605025.1. NCBI lineage: Eukaryota > Metazoa > Chordata > Aves > Coraciiformes > Cerylidae > Megaceryle > Megaceryle maxima. The sequence goes on from JANHGN010015634.1 coordinate 19,314, forward strand.
CTTGCAGTGTAAGGGATGTGGATGGACTTACACAGAAAACCACACAATATAAATGCATGAGTACAAACCTGTTGTTTTTTCTTGGTCCCAGGGGAAGTCAAAACCCCTGGGGGGGATGAGGTGGACAGGGGAGCTCCCAGTCCTGCTTTGGACCGGGAGAGGACATTGTGTCCTGTTTGGCTTTTCTTTGCTGGACTCAAAAGAAATGGAGATGTCAGTCCCAGCTGACTAAAACCAGAGAACCTACTTATTCATTTCACTTGCATAAATCAGAAATCCCCTAGTTGAAGGGGTTTCACAGGTAAAAGAGAGATATTTCTTTAGATAGAAGAAAAAAAGGAGAAATGAACTTATATGTTGTTAGCAACTACATGTATACTCATGTAATCGCTTTGGTTTGCACTGTGGGTATGTTGACAGCTTATGTGTTGCTTATATTTGTTCCCTGTAATTAAAAATTGCTGTTAATAATAGTACTTTGGCAGGGGAAGAAACACCAAGAAGTGAAAATTGTCCAATTAAAAATTAATAAAATTATTTTAGTGAAAGTTCAGTATGGTTCTGGATAGAAAAGAGGAAATTGGAAGAGGTTTTTTTCTTTGCTTTGGTTAGGTTTTTTTTAATCAAGAAAAAAAATTACTTCCTTTTCTCTTGAGAACAGCTTCATGTACAATTGTCCCTCTTGTGGAAAGTGTTGCTACGTCTTTCCTCCTTTAGCCTTAAAGGGAGGTACAGTGCCTTGTGTACCTCGCAATATATACCAGGTCCTACCAGTAAATACTGTCTGTGTGAGGATCTGATAGAAAGACATTTGAATCCCTGTGCTGTACTGATTCTGGATGAGTTTTTATCTGGTAATGCCTTACCAGTAAGCAGTTTCTGGAACTGGAGGGGCTCATGACACAAGCTGTGATGTTTTCTCCCTTTCCTCTGCAGTCCTCTCTGTCATTTGGTGACTGTTGATCGCTTGGTTTTATGGGCTGTTAATCAGAGTTGTAATCAGTCACCTATCCACAAAAATGATAGCAGAGCCAGTTTTCACTTTTTTTACCTTCTGTCCTTCTCCCCAGCTGGCATTGTCAGCTATTCAAGGCTCTTTCTTAAAAGAGCTTCATAGTATTTGAGAATTTCAGTATTGCTGGCTTTCTCAAGGTCCAGTACTGCTCCTCCTCCTTGCACAGGGATCTTGCAAGGTGTCATCCTGTCTTTGCACTTTACAAAATACAGCATTAAAAAGAACTTCAAGTTAATCCAAACTCTCAACTACCCATGATGAAATACTTCAGTGGGAAATGCTGCTCTTACACCAGTGGCTTTCTGGGACTAGAATAAGCTTTATGTACTTTATATATGCTGGTAACGTCCAGTGTGTCTGCTGCAATTTTTGAATATTAGTATTTTCTTTGTTAACCCTAACAGACGGTGTTTGCATGATTAAACTATTTCTGTGAGCTGAAGAACTAACTTTCTCCTCTCCTTTCCATTTCACTAGGTTGTAGAATGGAACTTCTGGATAAAACAATCAATAGCTACCTTGATGTTTGGCTTGGACCTAGAGGTAAGATTTGTCAAAAATGGATTTTTGACAATTTGACAATTCCAACATAAATAAACCTGATATTTAAGTGCAGATACTGGAGCACAAGAAACAGCTTCCTTCTAACATCCAGACATTGACAGATGACTACTTTCTTTAGTATCTGCAAAGCATCAAAATGTCTGATTCTGTAATAAATAAAAAAGCCTACTCAATGCATCTGATCTTTTAATCTGAGGAGCTGCTAATTTTTCATCTGTGACAGTTATAGGTGCTATTCTTCTTACTGTCAGTTAGTTAATGTTAGTCTTAGTGAAGACTTATTTCAGTCAGATCTTTGCCACCTTTTTTTGTTTGTTTGTTTTTCAGAATGTAATGATAGCTTTTATTTTGAAAAAATCTTTTTAAAATTTGCATTTGATGAACTAAAAATACTTTTGCCCTCGTGAGTAGAGCTGCTGAGAAATTTTCACTAAAAAAAAAAAAAAAAGAATAAATCTGTAGTTCTTGGAAAGAATTGCTGATTTGAAAATATTATTTTTAAAGAAACAATGGTTTCAGTAGGTTTTTCACTGGGAAATAGTCCACAGGTGGAGAACAGTGATTCTGGTCAATGTGAGGAAGGGAGAGGTAGTGGGACCAGGACAGGTGGTGGCTTCCAGCTGGAGTAGGGATGGCCCTTGTTCCACCTGTTCTTGACCAGAGGGGAATAAATGTCAGCATCCTGTGCAGAGTGTGCATGGTAGTGCTGCTCAGTGGCACTCTTGATTGCTTCAGAAGCATCTTTTCTACCTCTTTCTTTGTCCCACTGGGACTCCAATGGTGGTGCCACTCCCTTGCAGGACAAAGTCCACAGGAGGTGGAACAAGCCTCTGATCCTTCAAAGTGTGTTTTCCGTGTGCTTTTAGTTCTTCGGTGCCCTTGTTGCCCCCCATCTTTGCACTAAGCCGATTTAAGTTAGTCTTGGTTTCTTGGTGTTCTGATATAACTTATTTCATGTTCTGGCATATGGTGTAGATTCTCTGTGTCTTAAAAATAATGAAGGTGGCAAATCCAAACAATTCCCTGGCTTTCTTAACTACTACCCAGCCTACATTTTTAAGTCTTAATTTCTTACTGGAACATGTCTCCCATGAAGAAAGGCTGAGAGAGTTGGGGTTGTTCCGCCAGGAGAAGAGGAGGCTCTGGCGAGACCTTCTTACAACTCTCAGTACTTAAAGGGAACCCATAAGAAAGATGGAGACAATTTTTTTTAGCAAGATCTCTTGCAATAGGGCAAAGGCTGGGGTGGTTTTAAACTAAAAGAGGGTAGATTTAGACTAGATGTAAGGAAGATATTTTTTACAATGAGGGTGTTGAAACACTGGCACAGGTTGCCCAGAGAGTTGGCAGATGCCCCATCCCTGGAAACATTGAAGTTGGCTGGGGCTCTGAGCAACCTCATCTAGTTGAGGATGTCCCTGCTCATTGCACAGGCTTTGGACTGGATGACCTTTGAAAGTCCCTTCCAACCCAAACTATTCTGTGATTCTATGAAAATTGTCAGGGCTGTGAATGCCAGCACTACATGAATTGTTCATTTATGGTTTGGTAAACTTGGTTTCAGTCCTTTGGGCAGACTTTAGTGAGAGGAGTGAAATAGTGTGCTGGGTATGGACAACCCATGCTGCGTGTGGTTCAAAGGGTACTTGTCTCAAGTGTTCCCTTGCAGTCCTTTTGGTCAGGTGTGGCTAGGGAGGATTATGTGTTTTTCCTGAGCAGATGACATGTTGCCAGCCAGAACTGGTTAGTCAAACTGGACTGACTGTGCTGTGTTTCATTGCTCATACAAGCAATCCAAAATTTAGGCCTTTTGAGTAGCACATATGTAAGTCTCATTGGATTGGTATCGATTGGAAAATAATTACCAGGATCATCCACTAATAATCACAAAGGTATCTCCTTCACTCTTAGCTTCACTGGTTCTGTGAGGAAATAAGATGTGTACTAATGGGAAAGGTTGGTTTGAGAGAATAAAGGGAAGAGGGTCATTGAAGCTTTTCATTATAATTTAAGCTTCTCCGTGGTATTTGAGATGGATGATGATTCTGAATGGTAATGCGTATTTAAAAATAATAGCGGTCATAATTTAAGAATATTTTTGCCTTAGGAAAATAATTATTTCTGCCTTTTTTTTTTTTTTCATAGATGTATAACTAAAATCTTACTGTTTACAAAGATTGTTTGTTATTAGCAACATGGCCATTAATGCCAGGGCTCATTGCTCTTCATCTTCCTCCAGCATTCCAGCACTAGAAGTGGTTTTGGTACAGCATTTTCTGAGTGCATTGAACTCTTCCCCTTACAAAATCTAAGTGTTTGTATGTTTTTGTTTGTTTCAGACCCCAGAGTAAAAGGATGGCTTCTTCTGGAGAACTATACGCCTACCTTTATCTTCTCAGTCTTGTACTTACTAATCGTATGGCTAGGACCAAAGTACATGCGGAATAAGCAACCATTCTCATGCAGGGGTATTCTAGTGGTCTACAACCTTGGACTTACACTGCTTTCTCTGTATATGTTTTATGAGGTAGGAGAAAAGGGGTTGGGTTGGCGTTATTTTTCAATATCTGTTTTAATTATGGTGATTTATATTGGAAATGATCTGTTAACAACAGTCTAAAGATCTAAAGATGGGGAAATGTGAAGAAATGTTGCAACTGTTCTTCAGTGTCACTTCTCAGGGGACAAAACTGTAGTTGTAACATTACCTCTAAGGATGATACAAAACAAACCTTGTCTTAAACATCTGCGCTGACCTTGGTTAGCAATGTTTTGAATGCACTTCTCTCACTCAGTGTGAAGTGAAGTCCTGACCTTTCAGCATGAACCTGACTACTCCTTCAGTAACTCCTCCTTGCCTAGAAGTCCTGGTCAATGTGAATTTGCTGGTGTATTGTACAAAGTACTTTGGAGCAAAACTGCCGCTTGATTTGGAGTGCAAAATATGTTTTATTTAAATGTGCTTAATCCTGCACACACTCTTCACATCTATGTCTGTAAGCTTTCAATAGCTTATTTTGTGTCCTCTTAGTTTTGCTGAAACAATTGCATCAATGGTGGTGTGGTTTGTTTGTTTCTTGGAAATTAAAATCTGAACATACAATATAATTTCAAACTGAATTGGACTATTTGTGGCCTGACTCTTTCCTAAGTAAACAAAGATTTAGGCAGTATAAAATTTTTCCACTTCCCAGACTTTATCTGCTTTTACGTAGAATTTTATGGTTTTTATTAGTGAAAACTAAGGACTATGGCAGTGTAAATAAGAATGTGGTCAGAAAACGATTGAGTGTGTGGCTTTAATGTACAGAATACTCTTTTAACCAAAAGTGTCTCTCCTTTCCTTAAGGAGACATTTAATTTTCAACATGCAATTACAAGCTAGAGCTAAAACTACTAATCTCTTTTTTTTTTTCTTCCATATTTTTTGGCATTTGCTTAGAAGTATATGCAAGCTGTAATTCTCCTTTAAGTTTGTAGTTAATTCTGTAGTGTTTTACAAGCTGAGTGTTTAGATAGGAAATGATTTAAAGTTATTTCTCCTGTGTAGTGTATTGTCTAGACAAAGATTACTGAGTTGGGTTATTAAGAACTTTGATACTTCATTCCTTGGGGGGAACAGTTTTGGATTCAGTAGGTACTTGGAACAGGTTGTATTCTTGATGTGCTTACATTTCATACCTCCCTGTCAGGATGTTATAATCCAGAAAGACGTGTGTCTTGATCTGTTTAATCTGTCTAAAAATAGTGTTGCTGTGAACATCATGTACAACATCTGCATTGTTTTATGCAGCTATTATTTATAATTATACAATAATCTATTCTTTTAACATCCAGTTTTGTTACTGAGAGTTTAAAAGTGCAAACTTTTCTTCAGTTGTACTGTGTGGATAAAACTCTCAGGATAGACAATCTGTTTTCCTTGAATACTTGGAATAGTACTCATAGTTTCCAAAAGAAAATTACTGTAACATTCTGCCATGTTACAAAACCTGCTGATAAGTTTAAACAATAGAAAAGATCTGAATTGTTGACCTCATAAATGCCTTTTTCTTGCTAACAATGGACTGGTTACCAAGAAAAGACTATTTATTGTATACGGAAGAAGTCCTCTTACTTGTAACCAGCTGAATACTTTTATATTGTGAAGGAATGAGACAACTAAAATACAGTGAATATTAAGGATCCTCCTTCATATACAGTGCAACACTTTAAGAGCAGTGTTCACTTTGATGTAATGTAACATCACCTATATGGAAGTGTTCTTTGATATTGTTGTAAATATACCTTCTCTTCATAAATGGGAATACAGAAAGCTACAGTGTTGTGAAGACTCTTAAGCTCATGATAGTTGGAATGAAATGCATTTGACAACACTTACAAGCTAGACATGAGGTCATGTATCTTCTGCAACAAGGGAGTGATCCCCTAAAAATGCTGCCAAGTAGAGACCCGTGCTGACATAACATCACACTGCTTGACGCTTGCAGGGGGAGAGCTGAAGGGCAGGTACTAGGGGAAAAAAATCAGCTTCCTGAACCTCCAGTTACGCTCTCTAGCTGTAGTGCCTCCATAGTTACCTGTGCCAGTGCAAAGCAAGCGATACCCTTGCTTAGATCATTCCTGGAAATTTGGCTTTGAAGGATTAGCCATACATCAGTAGCACTTCATATAATGCATGTATTTTTAAGATAAAATGAAGAGCAGCATTCAAAGAGATGTAACTCCCTGTTCTTTTCCATGTTGTCACTTTGAGTTTCATCTGGATTAAACTTTTTTCAGCCCTAGTTTGAAGGAAGTTGTAAAACATCACCACTTATGAACTTGTTTAGTAGCCTGTCTGAAATTAATGTGCTTCAGTAGCTTGTGTAAGAACTCTGCTTTGGAGATTTTCCTGAGTTATAGCTGTGGTGGTTCAGGTCACGATTCATAGTGTCACAGCTCAGTTTAAATACTGTATGACCAAAACAAGATGTAAAATGAGGCATCCTTCCAACTAGGATGAGAAATACAACCTGTTTTTCTGACCTTTACATCTGAATGTTTGTAAGCAATAATGTGGGGAAACATTTCTTGCATTGTAGGATATGTATAATTCTAGTTGTTGTGGTTTTGTACCATTTGGTCTACTGATGTAATATAATATAACCTTATTTTTAAATCACTAGAAGTCTTATGCCTCTTATTTGGAATTCCTAAGGTAATAGTTTCTCTGTGTACTTGTTATAAATTACTTATTTGGGCATTTAACAACCAGTCTGGGTTCTGGTATTAGCAGAACAGAGTGGTGGACTGGGATTGTCCCATACAATATAAAAGGCAAAGCAGCCCCCCTAAGGGAGCAGGAGAAGTTTCTCCAGGCTGACCTGCCACTCCTATACTTGGGGAAGAGGAGATGGTCATTAGAAGCAAACAACATTTTTATTTTGTATAGATCTGCAGTTCTTGGAATTTAAGGGGAAATAACCCCCCTGTTTTGGGGTAGGGGCAGCAAGGGGTGGCCACCTGTGTGGTTTAGGAGGTGCATAGCAGTGTGGCTGTGGAGGGGGCTTTTAAGATGTGGGTTAATCACCCACAGACTGTCATGTCTGTATCTGAAAGAGCCAAAGGAGTAGAGTAGCAGAGGCAGCACTGCTTCCACCTATGCCAAAGCTTTGCACAAGGATCACCAGCCAAGCTGTCTTGCAGCACTGTGGGTTGGGCCTGTGACTCTCTACTTGAGCCTTGGCTGGGTAATTTGGCAAAGAAGGAAGAGTGCTAGGCACCCAGTTACATGGCACATGAGGGTATCTTATTTTGGGGGTGTTTGTTAGCAAACTAACCAAGTGAGCTGGACCACCTGGACTTATATTTGAGAAAACTTGTCAGTGATGAAGGCTCACTTAATAAAGTGATCTCTTTATTGTCTTCTTTTTTGTCATCTGAAAAATTAATTCCCTACTGAATCTGACTGAGAAAAGTCTTGGGTTTTCCTGATGAGAAAGGTGGTGTATATGTTGTAGGAAAAACATCCTAAGAGCTGCACCCTGTTTTAGGAAGGAGGGCACTCAGTGTGCTATGGTGCTGTGGCACGTGAGCCATAAGTGGCAGCTCACTGCCAGGCTGATCTGTCCTCTCCCCTTTCTTTCACTACAGGTCCTGAAGCCCTTATCTCTGTCCTGTTCATGTAAAGATAAAATTCCATATCTCTGCAGGCATTTGCTTTCATTGATCAAATGTGTGAACTTCTGTTTCTTTTCATTCTAATCTAGCTCTGTTTTGAAGCTCATAAACCCATCATGCCTTGACAGCATGTGATGCAGTGCTGGGTCCCTTATCTGCCCCTCTCCAGAGAGTCTCAGACTTCTGTTTTATCATAAGAAAACAAAATCCTCCCCAGGCACATCTCACCTCTAGCCCAGTCAGACTGGTGCTTGTGTGCTGGTTTATTTTGGTAGCAGAGTTGATTAAAAAAAAAAAAAAAAAAAAAAAAGGCACATGCCACAGCATTTTAAATTCAGCAATAGAATTACAAAAATGAAAGCAATATAGAAAAGAAAATTTCAATGCAGGGCAAGGCAGTATGAGTTGCCTGAGCACAAAAGCAACTCTGAGCTGCAGAGTTTTCCCTGGAGCTGAGGGACTTAACATTGACTTTGAATACCATTTTAATTGCCTTGTGAAGGAGCTGTCTCTTTTTGTGTCATTTAAAAATCATGTACTCTAGTGGAAATTATTGCAGTCAGCCTTTTCTGGACAAGTTAATTTCTCAAGAGATGTGCCTGTGGTCACACATCAGCAATGCCATTAGCAAGCCTGGGCTTCTGCTACCCTGAAGACCAAGGACTTCCTGGAGACAACGGGCAGGGAAATGTTGCCCCAAGCCTGGGGTGGCTGAGGAGTCACCAGCCTGTTGCTGGGAAAGTTGAGACCTGCTGTATGGTAGCTTTTGGTAGGAGTTAGAAGCTGTGACCAACCTGGAAGCGGACTACAAAAAGCATGAGCAATGACTGAAATGCACTAGCTGGCAATTTATGACACCTCTGTTCTTTGCTTTGTGTGGTGCATAAGCACTCCTGTACGCCCAGCCCCTGCGTAACAGAGCGGTTTGGGAGCCATGTGTGGTCAGGTGTCAGAGTGGCCCATTAGTTTTGTTTTCTGAAGCCTTGCAGAACGTGCTGAAAATATTGTGGGTGCAAGAAAGACTGGTGTCAGGCAAAGGAGTGGCTGGCTAACTTGGGAAGAGGATTATCTGTGTGTTGTATGTTGCACCAAGCAGTTAGTGAGCAGTGGTAGCAGCTTTTCACCATTTAGTTCCTTCTAGAAAGAGAAGGATATATGTTAAAATATGTTACCATTCCCTACAAATGTTGCTTTGCTTCTAACATTTAAACCCCTGTGGTTGTGAGAGTAATTATAGCTCCTAGCATAATAGCATATGCTCTTCTGGAAATGAGGGAGTACCCAGGTTTAGGTGAAGCTACCTATAGCCACAGTGATGCCTTTGCCCTTTGGTGGGATCCATCCAGACACTTTGGCTGCATTACACTTTAGGTTGTGAGCCTGTATCTCTTGTGAGGGTTAGCTCTTTGGGTTCTTTGGAGAAGTTTATGGACCACAGCGTTAGTGACGGATGCTATTTGGATTAATCACAATATAAACTTTGTTATCATCCTGCTATTCCTAACACTTCCCTGAACTATGAGAACTGTATGAAAACATCTGTAAGCTCTTAACATGATCACAGCACAATGTGGTCTTCTGTCTGAGGGCAAGCACTTGCAAAGCCACACAGGCTTTTATTTGGTGCCCTAAGAGCAGTTTGGTGCATGGCTTGCTCCAGGACTTAGCTTTAGCAGGTCCTTTAGCGGGTTACCACTTTTAAACTGGTATGCTTTGCACAGCCATGCCTGCTTCACAGCCAGGAGAGGAGTCCTTCTCTGGCTATGTTCCCTTTGCTGCTTAGAGAAATTGCTTGGGTCTGCTGCTGATGTGCACGGCTGCCCTGCTTTCACTGAGGCAGGGTGGTACTGATTTATCTCCAATGCACGAGGTAATTCCAGGTCTGTATGTTATGATATAACGAGATGTCTGGGTTTGGATTTTTTTTATTAATAAATAGTAGCAGTAATTCTATCTCAGAGTGTCAAAAATAATGACCTAGCCTGACTGGGTATTTTAAAAGCCAATTTAGGGGGGAAATGAGGCATGAAAAAGATAGCATTAGGAAAAGGTAGATCATTTCACTTATAATCTTTGTTGTACCTTTTAGAATTAGCTTCCCATTCACAGTTCTGAGTAGCATTTAATTGTACCAGTTACTGTAGTTCTTTAATCAAGCGATCATTTTAATTGACTTATGGTACAAAGAGTTTTGTACTGGGGCTTTGCAAAGTTTTTTTTTTTATATACTGCACAAGCATAGATAGGCCAAAAACTGACAACTTGCTCATGCAAGTCTTGCTTGTGCAAGATCTCTGCCTGTAAAATGTTTGTTGGGGTACAGTTCTTTTTTTTTCACTTGGGAATAATCTAAATTTTATACACTTCTCCTCGTGCTATTTCCAAGAGGGAGAATTCTTTTATAACCACCATCCAGTGATCCCTTCTGTTGTGAAGTTAAAGGGAGGCTTACTCTTGTCCTTCTACCCACTTCCTTCTCCTATCCCACCCTCAACCTGCCCCTCCATTTCCAACCCATGAAAGGGTGGGATGTGGACATGCCTCTTGTTTCTCTGGAGGTTTCAGCTGGCCCCTCAGCAGCAGGCTCCCTGTCAGCCTTTCATGACTAATAACTAGTCATTACTCTTAAGAGTAATTCCGTCATGTTCAAGGTGTTACTTGTTTTGTCAGGAAGTCAGGCAGGGACTGCCATATCCTGTGGAGGAAGTCACTTGTACTGGGAAGGGTGTAATGTACTCGGGATGAGTAAATTATTTTAGAAGACCTTGAAGAATTGCAATGCAGTAAAAGATCAGTTGTTAGCTGTTAAGGATAACAAAGCTGAAGATTTGCTCTGTTACATGGTTGAAAAAATCATAGTCAAATCTCTGTGTGTAAATCTTTCTTGAAAATACAACTTTTTCTTTCCAGAAATAACCAGAAGAAAAATATATCTACTTTCCTTTGATCATTCAATTTCTCCAACAATGAGATGATCAGCCAAGAAGGAAATCTGTTTCTTGAGAATGTATGGGCAAAACACACACACTGTGGGATAAGTGGGGATAAGATGATACCTCCTATTTCTATTCCAGTAAACCCCAGTTGGAAGAATTTGTTAACTCACCGCTATGATTCAATCACTGCTTGGGGCTTGAATTCAACCTAATGCCACACTCAGGTCCCCTTCTCCCCAGATAACATTTTATTCTTTTATCTTCTTAGCTGGTGACAGGAGTATGGGAAGGAGGATACAATTTCTTCTGTCAGGATACGCACAGTGGAGGAGAAGCTGATATGAAGGTAACATAATCAAGACTTAACAGCTAATAACATTTCAAATTGTCCACTTGTGTGTAAGTGGAGAGCAGAACATTACTGATGATGTGGATTTTGTTCAAACTATATGCTTTTTTTTCTCCTTCCTTTTATAATACAACGGACAATGCGTTGTCAAACATAATAGTTAATCTACAATATATTCATGGCTGGTATTTGGTGAGTAATTATTTGTAATTTTTAAAGTGTTCCCAGGTCAAAAACCAAGGAGTTGGTCTTTGGACTGTATCCAACCACTGTAAATTGTAACTCCCCTTCTCTTTCTGAGATGTGGTACATTTCTTCTGGTGACTTTTCAAACATCTCCTTTACAAAAGTACTGTGGGACCAACTCTGGTTAAATCTTTTGTTGTTTCTCCCAGGACACCCCAGGTACCCAACAATAGCCTCATAAAAGTCTGTTATCTTGTATTCATCTGTAGCTATGGGCTTGTACCTTGATCTCTTAGGGAGACACCTGAAGCAAAAGCATTGCAGAAGATCTCAGTAGTGTCTTCAATCCAAATAGGGCAGGACAGAATCTGGATTTTGTTTACATAGTGAAAGGGTTGGAAGCCCCCACAATCTGCAATGATTCTAAAACTTGTTTCCTTCTTCCTAGATAATTCGTGTCCTCTGGTGGTACTATTTCTCCAAACTTATTGAGTTCATGGATACCTTCTTTTTCATTTTGCGGAAAAATAATCATCAAATCACTGTCCTGCATGTCTACCACCATGCAACAATGCTGAACATTTGGTGGTTCGTTATGAACTGGGTGCCTTGTGGTCACTGTAAGTATTGGGTTATGGAGGGGAATGCTTGCAGTAAGGGCCTTGTTTTGGTTTTCTTATGGTCAAACCACATGTCTCTAGTACCATCAGCTCCAGGATTTGTTCTGTCCCATATTTAGGTACTTTGCTGAATTAAGCTGCCTTCAGAGCCTCTAGAAAAGGCATGCCTATGTACTGTGTGTGGCAGTGTGACATTTATCAGCTGCAGTAGTCCAGATCTGATACCTGTCAACCTTGCTTTCTCTTTTTTGTGGTGGTTGCAGACCCTCTAATGGACCAATTCCATGCCAGGACTAGAAGCTTGTTTCAGCTGCAGCATGGCTACTAGTGACTGTTGTCCTTGTACCTGTCAGGTTCACTTGAGATGTTACTTTCATGATTTAATCTCATTATACCACTACCCATAACAAATGTTTTCAATTAAAATGTTATCCCCTGAGCACAAATTAACTTGACCAAATACATCTTAAGTGGAAGATTTTCATGTCTCTCTTGTCTAAATCCTGCTAACCTCTGGCAATCTTGCTTTGATTCTTTGTTTTTGCTGCTTTTAGCTGGCATCTAGTTTCCTAACTGCATTTGCATGGCTTAGTTGTGATTCGGATGTGCAGCTTATAGATACTGTCTTTGTTGAACACTAATCCAAGAGAAACCTTTTCAAATCCAATGTGTATGAACTTCTGGCAGTGCAGAGGAAGAGGCTGGGTTGTTCAGGAGTCTGCTTTCTGAGCCAAACAACATAGAAACCCGTATTTGTTTCATGTTGTTGGCACAACAGTGAGTAATGCTGAACTTATAAAAACTGTGCATCTGGAACCACATTCTTCTCCAGAGAAGGCAATCCCTGTTTATACAACAGTCAAAAGTGCAGCTGCTTAGAGTCTATCTTGTGTTTGTGTGGTCTTGAAAATACTTCTGTGCTATTTCTAGTGATATGTGTTTTCTTCTTCCTTTCCAAGCTTTATGTTCTGCTTGGTCATCACAGTTCTACGCAGCTTGGTATTAAGCTAAAATTTTCTTCAGTGACTAAAGGTGCTGTAAACAAGGGCAAATAAAATTATTAACTTGCAGTTTCTGAAGATACCTGTTGCTTTTGGTTATAAATGGCAAAATAGGCTCCTGCCTGGAAGGAAGTGAAATAAGTCTAACTTTAAGACATTGTGGTTATTGATTGTTGGGCATGTTTATGTACCTCCTTTTTTATCAGCTTCCTCAGTTCCCCTGAGAAGCCATAATGTAAGTGGGAAAAAGAATAAATCAAGGAAGCAAAACCAGAAGGCTGCTATAAAGTGCCCAGCTGCAAAGCAGCTCAGCCGCTCTGGTGGGTGAAGGGAAGAAAAACTGGGTTAGGGGGAGGGCAGGGAAATCTCTTGCCTTTCTTCTAAGAGGAACTGTATTTTAAATAGTAACATTTTGAACTTATTATTTTTGTAGGTTCCATGAAACAGTGTGTTCCTGATAATACAGTGTAATTTCTTTTTCCTTTGTCCCTTTCAGCTTACTTTGGTGCCACACTGAACAGCTTTATCCATGTCCTTATGTACTCCTACTACGGATTGTCTGCCGTTCCAGCAATGCGTCCCTATCTGTGGTGGAAGAAGTACATCACTCAGGGGCAGCTGGTGAGTGATTAGCTCTTCAGTGCTTCAGCAGGCTCTTAGATTCGTGATAAGGTCCTCTTGTTTTTACTGAGTTAGAAAATTTTGGCAGGGGGTAGGAGAAGGGAGAATGAAGTCTGGTACCTTCTACATCTTTTAAGTGCCTAAACCACCTTAGAAATACAGCTTCTGCACCTCCATCTGCTCTGGTTTTGGGACAATGGGGAACTGGGAGCTGATGGTGCACAGAAATAGGCGCTGAGATCAGTGAGATCTTTTCTGCACCTCACCCTGTTGCATGGTTTAGATGTATTTGGGAGTTGCAATGCTGGGTTTTCTTGGACTTGCTAGCCAGGGAGAAGCTTGTCTTCCAAACTCACCTGAGCCAGTGCACTCTTCTCTGTGCTTTTGTTCAGGCTGAAGTTGAGATGACAGACCAGAAACCAACTGCAACACAGTCCACAGCTAACAAGGCCCTTCATTTTAGTCCCACTGGACAATGTCTTTTCTGTCTCACTTTTGCAAATGGATTATTAAAAACTATTCAATATTTCTGTGTCTCCTTTGACACTTTAAATGGGCAGATTTTTTTTATCTTGTAACTCTTTGGTGGACTCCTTGTATCCATTTGTATTGTTTCCTGGGTGTACAGTGATGAAGCCCGAATGTTGTGTACTGGAGGTGAAAAGGGCAGTGAAATTAAGCAATGTGGCACACATGCTGTACAGATACTGCATGAGAACCAGGTTTCAGTGCATATAACATGTTAGAACATCATATGGAAATGTGTGTTGGTGTTCTGGCTTCCTCTTTTTTGTAGGTGGGGAAACTGAAGCCCAGAGATAGACTTTTTTGTTATCTTACCACCACCACCCCCACTTAGGGCCCTCTTAGAGCTGTGAATAGGTTTAATAACACACACTGGTGATGATTAATAAAATTTGCTGCCAGCAGTTCAAGAGTGTTGATTCTCAAAACCTTTTTCGTTTTTTTAAGCACTCTCCTTCCTGAAGGATGGCTAAGTATTGTAGCAGTGGGGATCATTGTGGTGGGGGTGGGTATTGCTTTGTGGGTTTTGTTTTGTTTTTTTTTCTTTCCAGATTTAGGCTCTAGTCTTCTTTTTT
>JANHGN010015634.1:33967-65052 GCA_024605025.1 Megaceryle maxima
TTTGTTGTTGTGGGTATTATTGTGGTGGGTGTGGGTATTGGTTTGTGGGTTTATTTTTTTTTTTTTTTTTTTTCGGGTTTTGGTTTTTGTTTTTTTTTTTTTTTTTTTTTTTTTTTTTTTTTTAATGAAGTGCTGCAGAGTGCAAGTGTCTCAGTGCTTCAGTTGCTCCTCTGGCTATTCTCGTAGCTGCTTTCACTTCCCCGCCTGCTCTGCAAGCATAGCTATTAGGGCAGCAAAATAGCAGAGCAGCACACGGCAGTCTTTCCCTTTTTAAACAAACATTTCCTAATCTGGTAGCCTTCATGTAAGGATGAATTTTGCCTAAGGGCCTCTGTAGCACATAAGCCCAAACTCCTTTTTTTCCAAAAGAGATAACGGAAGATAAATGAACCCTGGTTCTCCTCTCTGCCTCCCCAGCTTCCCTGTAGCATTTACCTCAAAAATACTTCCACTGGAGCTAGTCAAGTCCCTGTGTGTGGGAGAGGATTGCAGGATCTTTGTGTACACCCAGTCACCCCAATTCTTTTGCAACCAAAGCAGTGAAGTGCAGATCTCTGTTAGGATGGTAGAGTCAAACCCCAATGAGCTCTCACTAGGAAGAAGGTGGTCTTTGTTCCTTAGTATATTTATAAATCTGTTCTACATAAGTTACTCTAATGCTCTAAAATGGAACAATATCAATCAAATAAAAACATTTAACAATAGAATACCACAATGTCTGCTAACTTAGGGACAGAGAAGATAAACTTGTCAGATGCACAGTATTGGATAATTTTTACTTGTTTTGGAAATAACTAATTAGATTTTGGTCAGTAATGTTTTCTTTTCTCTCCTTGCATTATTGTGCTCCATTTATCTTTTTTGATTGTTTGTTTATTTGGGTTTTTTTGTTTGTTTTTTTTTCTCGGCAGACTCAGTTTGTCCTGACAATCTTCCAGACCAGCTGTGGTGTTGTTTGGCCATGTGCATTTCCTCAGGGGTGGCTGTATTTCCAGATTTCTTATATGATTTCCTTGATTATCCTCTTCACAAATTTCTATATTCAGGTAAATGTCCTATTTACTGACTCCTTGTAGCATTCTACTGGCTGTATCTCATTGGAAAGTTATTTACAGGAAGATAGGCTTGAAATGCCCATTTTATATCTTCCAGTAACATGCATACATTCTTAAAGTACTATACTTGTTGGTCTGCCCTCCAGTTTTGAAACTTCAGATGTTTTCTCTCCATAATTCAGAACAATTAGTAAATGTCAGTAAGCAGAATGGCACAAAAAAGCACTTTACTCGTGTAGTTTTACCTTTGGATAAGGGAGAAGAAGAGCTTTATGTAAGAAACAGCTTTTCAGTCTGAAATAAAACAGCAGCCTCTGAATCTGTGAAGCACCCAAAGGAATTGTTTGTTACTGCTCTTACAAGGGGAAATGCTTATTTCATAGCCAGGGAAACTTCCCAAACTCCCAAGATACAGAAGTCCTGGTTTTGGCTCACCTTTACAGGCACTTGTTTGTATTTCCACATGGAAAATTAGCATTTTGAGTTGTGTTTCTGCAAAACTTAGTTGTCTGAACAGATCCAGACTTGGTATGTGGTGTTCTGAGTAGCTCATCATCAGGCTCTGTGCAAAGATGCAGAAAATCAAACTAAGACAGGCTCCTGCCTCCAAACAATCAAATCCTGTTACGTATGTTAAATATCTCTGTGAAAGTTTTGAGCATTTCAGGTCTGGTGAGAGTGATTCGTGTGGCAAATAGAGCAGGCTTTCCTATCTGATCTTCTTAAATACAGTCCCGTGGTTCATATCACTTGCTGCATTTGAATGTGATAATTAAACATAATAGCATATTCTAAATATTACTTGACTTCATCAATTTTACTCATATCTTAACTTTTAACTATTTAACTATCACACACATGTATTTTGGGAAACACTGGGCTTGGACTCTATGATCTCCAGAGGTCCCTTCTAACCCCTACCATTCTATGATTCTGTGACTCTTGTACGGCCACAGAGCCCCCTTGACAAAAACTAATTTAATGTATATTTTTTCACTGTAACTTTTTTTCTGTGTGTGTATCCCAAACGTCCCCGATCCAGTTAGTTTTTGCTTCCTATTTTGGCCAGTGCAAATTCCTCTCACATTTCTGTCTCTGAACTTCCCCCACTGTTCTTGTTTACCCACTTCTTGTTCTGGCTTTGTTTGAGATAATCACCAGCAGTTCATCAAACCTCCCTCTTCACTTGTCATTTTGAGTATATTTTTTTGCCACAGTCCTCTTCCATGTTTCTAATATACTGTTAACATAAGACTGACAATGCTATCATCATGCTACCAAGCCGCCTTCTCTTCCAGTGAACCAGTTCTCTTGCTGTGATGAGTGAAAGGCATAGCATAGCCTCATACACAAGAAATGGTAGAGCTTGTTAGGTTCTGCCACTGGCACGGGCTCTTTAAAAATGATGGATGTTTACTTTTGAGTTTCTTGAGTTGCTGTGAGGAAGTGGTTACTTAGAAGGGTTTAAGCAAAACCATGTGTCTTTCCATATATTCTAGACTTACAACAAGAAGGCATCCTCGAGGAGGAAAGAGTATCAGAATGGCTCTGCAGCCACTGTGAACGGGTACACAAACAGCTTTTCTTCCCTTGAGAACAATGTGAAACAAAGGAAACAAAGGAAGGATTGAAGACCAAACTGAAAAACCATTTTGATAACCCCAACAACAAAATCATCTGATTGTAAGCACAATAAGAGTTGTGCACTAATACTCTAACAGCTACTGTAACTATTCCTGCCTAGAATAGTGTGATTTATGTAGGACTTAACCAGTGCAAACACCCTAGAAACTGTATACAGAACATAAAAGTAGGTTAAATAATTCTGGGCTGTCACTGACCCCGCTATAGACTGTGGAAGGGAGTATTATCGTAGTATCCAACACTGCTGTTGCCTTACTAGTCAATATGATAGGTGCTGATTTATGATTCACAATTTGAAAACACTGTAATCTAAACCTCCATTTTTTTTTACTGTAGATCCTGCATGTGATTGTAGAGGTAATTTGTACAATGCTGGTTTCAGTAGATAAACACACATGCCTTAAATTAAAAAAGCAGGGCCCAAAGCTTGTTACTGGTTTAAAAATTAGGGTATGTTTCAACTTTTCAGTTGACTGACTTTTTATTAAAAAGTCATTTAGAAGAATCCATTGATCATTTTACTGTTCTGTGTGTGATACACGATGTTACGTATCCCTTACATGATACAGTGAAATTGGAAATGGCACATTTAGTTTTGTATATTTGGCTTTAACTGACTAAACAGTCACGAACCAGATGGAAAAGTTATTTTACCTTTTTAATAGATCTATAGATCTTATTTTTTTATTTGAAGTATGTCACTAATGTAAAATTAATTGGCACTTACACAGTCCAGTCAGACTTAAATATTGTCTCTAAGGTTTAGAGTATATACAGGGTGGACCCATCTTTTCTCTTTTCTTTTCTTTTCCTTTCCTTTCTTTTTTTTTTTTTTTTTCTTATTTCTGAGAATTCTTAAATGCTAAATGAAGAGTGTTTTTTAATATGGAAACTGGCAGAATTTCAAGTGTTATAACTATAGCCATATCCACATTTTAAGAGCTAATGTTTAAGTCTATGACATCCAAAAGCATATATAAAAATGAAGACAGAAAGATACTTTTCTGATGGAATTTGCTGGTATTTGTTGGTATCTGTACTGTTCTTCATGTAGCATATGCTCATTTATAAAATGTGCCTAACACAAATGTGGTTTGTTTCGGTTTCTTTTTCCCAAGGAAGCAAAATTTAACAGTCCAAGTCATGCCTAATGTTTTTTAAATGTTACTGAAATGTGCTGGAAATGTCTGTTTCTGTAATATGAGTTGTGTATATC
Organism: Megaceryle maxima; assembly: GCA_024605025.1. NCBI lineage: Eukaryota > Metazoa > Chordata > Aves > Coraciiformes > Cerylidae > Megaceryle > Megaceryle maxima. Next base: position 37,883 of record JANHGN010015634.1, read on the forward strand.
ACCAGTAATGTTTTGACTTGTTATCAGAGGGTTGGGTTTGGTTTGAGTGCTTGCTAAAGTTACAACTTCTTGTAAAACCTTGCCTTGCATATAGGAGGAGTCAGTTGCAAAGCCAGTACCTATTGGTGGCATTCTGGTATCTGCTGTGGTGGAGTTTGGCTTATGAGTATTTTATTCATTAAGCTCTGAAAAGTTGAATTGTGCAAGACATTCTGCTGGTCATTGCTCAAGTTTAACTATTTGTTTTTTTGATATTTATATAAATGCCAGGTTTAACATGTTTAATTTTTTAATTACATCTTTAAAATTTGTTTTGCACATCTCTTAGGGAATTAATAAGTTCTCCTGCTAGCCTTGTGGGTTTTCATTCCTTGTTTTGAAGGAGACAGTGTCTATTATGTTTACATTATCGAAGCTTGTGCGTGTCTTCATTTCTAGGTACTGGTTTGCAGAGTCTTTACATAGCTCAGTACAGCAGCTATAATGTTGAAAATAGGCTGTCTAAATGTGCTAGAAATAAACCCTTGGCTCATCTGAATATACCTACATTGTTAATGTTTGACATGGTTTAATCATTAAAACACTTTTGATGATCTCTGCCTGAAGTGTGGTGGGTTTGTACAGATGTAGTGCACTGCCCCATCCTGTGTCAGGCCAAGGAGGACACGTTGTGATGGAAGGGCAGCTGCAGGCATTCAGAGAAATTCAGCATACCAGAGATTTGGTAACAGATTCCTTACAGAAACCTTTGGGTGTTACTACATGCTTCTCCCTTGCCTGGCTGTGGAAATATGTGTCCTTGTGAAGGATTGAACCTCCTACTGACTCACGGAATGCAGAGCAGCCCAAATGACTCTGAGACAATGAGTGCCAGGAGCAAAGCTTAATGTGGCTGAGAGGGACTTTCTGTCTCGGATACCCTGTCTATAAAAATGGGAATAATACCTCTCTCCAGCATGAGAGCATTTCTGCAATTTCCTTATAGCTCCCCTTGCCCTTAAATGATCATTTCTGAGTCCTCTGGAGTGTTTAATCATTGTGTTGTAACAAGTCTAGATAGCTTGGTGATGGACTTGGACAGCTGCAGAAGTAGTTCTGGTTTTACCATCTTCTCACTTCCAGGCTCTTAAAAACAAGAAACCTAGACCAGGGGAATGGTTTTTGCACTTTGTGTGAAAGCCTCAAAGGTTTCATGCTATACTGGTCTTCGCTGGCAGGGAGTTCCACATGCCTGAGATAGTTGCTGAAACAGTTTTGTCTCCTGCACACACAAATTCAATTCTGAGCTTGCGTGATTTTTTAAGTGAGGCTCAGTAAAGTGCAGTTCTTTAGATTATAAGCCAAATCTGCAGGGAGTATCCAGAAGGCAAAAGCCACAGCACCAACCTGGCCTTACCTGGTGAGCCAGCAGTAGCTAAGCTGCTGTATTCCAAGCCTAGCCTTCAAGGTCCATGGTGACAAAATGTGATGGCTTTATCATTTGCCACCATGTAGATACAGTGACTTTGGCCATGTCAGGAAATGTGGTCCTGGGAAGATGTATAGCATCAGTACTGTCCACAACTGCAGGTAGAAGGATTTGGCTCCCCGGTATTATTCTGAAGTTTCAGCAGCAACTGAAACATGTCTGAGAGCTGTAGAAGTTAGATCAGGCATCACTTTACCATAACTGACAACCAGACTGTTAGATGGAGGCAGGAGCCTTTGGTCTACCTGCCTGGCTCGACTTCCTGCATTGCCTCACTGGGACAAGTAACAACTTTTCAGTTGCCTCAATTCCCCAGTCACCTTCAGTTTTCCTCATAGATATGATTGGTGCTTGGGATCACAAAAAAGTCCTCTAGAAGGACCTGTTAAGTTGTAGAGGCTGAAGAGATGAAAGAAGATCAACTACTGCTAAAGGGAAGGAAAGGTTGCGCGTGAAGTCAGCTAGGAGAAAGAAAAGTTTCAGTAGCTATTTGCAAAGAGTGAATGACCAAGTATCAAACTGTTAAGATCTCAGGCAACTTCTGAGCTAACTAAATCCTTTCCTGTATTTGGGCCCTGCAGGTTGAGTGAAGGAAAGGGAGGTGAATACTTCTGTTAAGTTGTGAATGGGATGGGTAAGTTCAAATGCACAGAACATAGTTTTTCTTACAGCAGTCCCAGTGTGAAGACGCCAAGATCTGTGTCATGGACATGCAAGCCAGCCCTGAGGCTGGGGTGACTTGGGCACCCAGATTCCTGAGTAGTGGAAAAGCAGAGAACAATTCTGGAAATTCAGGAAATCTTTGCAGTTGTTTGTGTTTTACTTAATACAAGGCAGATACTAAGTAAGCATGAGAGCTTCTGATAGGACTTCTGCCACTAAAACTGGGGCAAAGAAACACCCAAAGCTCCAAACCTAATGGAGAGCTATTCTGGGAGTTGCCTATACCTATGATACTTGGTAACTGTCCTGAGGTGTAAGCTGATAGAAATGTGTGTGTTGTATGAGACTGGAATATATGTTCTTAAAAAGTATACATTATTCAAAAAAAGAGATGTAAAAGTAAACTAGGCACTGAAGAAAAGTATAAATAAAATCAGAGGTCAACTTACTTTGTGAGTTCTGCTGGGAATCCCCTGGAAGCAGAGCAGGAGGTGATTAAAATATGAATAGAAGTCTTGTGTTGGAGAAATTCTGGTGAGATTTGTGTTGGTACAGAAGTTTAACTTACACTGGCACTGTCATCCTCTTACAAGGAATTACTGAACCAAACAAAGGTGATTAGTTGTAATCAGGATTTTGCAAGAACTGATTTAAATAGTAAACTTGATTTAAAATTTCAACTTTTATTCCATTCAATTTAAATAGATTTAGATATGGATAGGTATAATAGATATATAGGATATACAAAACAAGATCTCTCTATGTTTCTCAGTTTTGGTACAGCAAATTTGGATGAGCAGGGGAAGCTGGAGTCCCCAGGGTCTCCCATGACATGACAGTAGCAGAAGCATTATATTTTAGAGTCAAAAGTCCTAAAATATTCTTGAACAGAAAGGGACAAAAAGTAACAAAGGTCCAGGTAAAAAAAGAAGGTGTGTTTTGTTTAAGTCAGTGTATCTGGGTCATGGAGAAGGAGGAAAAAGAAATTACATGTTTTGTGTTTCAAGGATATATAATGTAGCTACTACATTTTCTATAGGCAGAATTTAAAATGTAGTACCTGGTAACTGGTAGGCTTGATAGTTTGATTGCAGTATGATGAAAGGTTTCAGAATAAATGGGAAGAATGGTTGGGTACAAGGAAGTACATAGATAATGAAAAAAAATGTAACAAAGCTTTTCTGGAAGTTACCACACCTGCCTTACCCTTATTGTTGTTCAGTAAAAAGAACTGTGTGGACAAAGGAAATGCATCTTCCACTCATCTGGAATAGGCACTATTTTTAGTCTCAGAATTTATCATCTAGACTAGAGGGTGTGATGACAGCAACAGGATCTATGGACAAGGTCAAACTGATGAGAAGATAATTGTTTCAATGCTTTCAGCATGAAGGAGACCCATTAACAATGGTTTTAGTAATGACCTTGGATATAAGGTAGGAATATTGCAGTGATGTCTGCAGATGACACATTAGAAACCACTATCAGTGCCAGGGAAGATTACATACGATATGATAGACACTATACCAAACTGAGTGTAGAAGTGGACACTTCAGAGGGAGAGCCACCCTACAAGAAGACGTGGATAGGCTGGAAGAGGGGGCTAACAATAACTTTATATAAAGTTCAACAGGGACAAGTGTAAGGTCTTGCACCTGGGAAAACATAATGCAGGAGAGCATCACAGGCTGGGATCTACCTGGCTGGAGAGTGGCTCTGTGGAAAAGGACCCAGGGGTCCTGGTAGACAACAAGCTCAATATGAATGAACAGCGTGCTGCTGGAGACAAGAAAGCCAACATGATGCTGGGTTGCTTCAACAAAGGTATCACCAGCAGAGAGAAAGAAGTCATTATAGAATTGTTCTGGTTGGAAGAGACTTCCAAGATCATCAAGTCCAGCTGTTAACCCAGCACTGCCTGGTCACCTCTAAACCTTGTCTCTAAGTGCCATATCTACATGTCTTCTAAATACCTCCAGGGACGGTGACTCCACCAATTCCTTGGGCAGCCTGTTCCAGTGCTTGACAGCCCTTTCTGTGAAGAAACTTTTCCTAATGTCCTGCCTAAACCTCTCCTGGAACAACTTGAGGTCATTTCCTCTTGTCCTATTGTTTGCTACTTGTGAGAACAGACTGACCCCCACCTACTAACTACAACCTCCTTTCAAGTAGCTGTAGAAAGTGAAAAGGTCTCCCCTCAGTCTCCTTTTCTCCAGGCTAAACAACCCCAGCTCCCTCAACTGCTTCTCGTAAGGCTTGTGCTCTAGACCCTTCACCAGCTTTGTTGCTCTTTGGACAATTTCCAGTACCCCAATGTCTTTGGAGTGAGGGACCCAACCTACTCAGTTCTTGTCAGGCCATAACTGAAATACTGCTTTCAGTTTTGGTTCCCACTATACAAAAAAGCTCTGCACGGGCTGAAGAGCACCCAGAGAAGGGCCATAAAGATAATCAAAGGACTGGGAAGGCTGAGAGAACTGGGTTTGTTCAGCCTTCAGAAGATAAGTCTTATAGGAGACATTGTCACCATGTTCCAGTGTTTAAAGGGTGGCTACAAAGAAGATGGAGACTCCCTTTTTAAAAGGAGTCACATGGAAAAGACAAGGGGTGATGGGTTCAAGTTACTTCTGGAGGGATTCCGATTGGACTCAAGAGGAAATTTTTCACAATGAGAAAAATCAGCCACTGGAATAATCTCCCCAGGGAAGTGGTGGATTCCCCAACACTGACACTTTTAGGATACAACTGGACAGGATGCTGGGCCATCTTGTTTAGACTGTGCTTTTCCCAAAAAAGGTCGGACCAGATGATCACCGAGGTCCTTTCCAGCCTGGAATTCTATGATTCTGTGATATCCTACAGCAACAACCAGATGACCTTGATGACTGGAGTAAGAGATGAGATTAGTGTAAATCCCCCTTAGTAAGACCAGTAACAGAAATTCAGCTTTTTCCATGGGAGTTTTAGTTGGACATGACTGAAAATGAGATAAAGAAAGATATTTAAGAATGGTATGATCAACAATTCAGAGTTGCTACTATGAAAGGAAAGGGGAAAACAAATCTTTGTTGCTAATTACTGTTTTTAGTAGAAAAAAGAATGGGCAAGAGTGGGAGGGTGAGGCTGAGGCTCTGGTGGGACTTCCTTTCAATAAATACATGTTTTTCCCCCACAGTGGTCACCTTCTCTCAAGAAAACTGATTCTGAAAGATCAGTTATATGGAAGAGTTACTATGATGGTCAGAGAAATGGAGAAGTCTTACACAATGGGAGTGTAGCAAGACCAAGGTTGAGAAGGAATGTAATCACAGCCTACACAGACATTATGACAGCAGGCAGCATGAAGGAAAATGAGCTATTTTAATTGTGCTGACACAAACCAAATAGGTATACAGTAGCCAAGGCTATAAATTGGAGGAGGGCCTTGGTTAGTGGAATATGGCTCTGGAGCAGTTTTCCTGAAGAGTCTGGGGGATTGCTTGAGGATCAGGCATCGGCCACTTTTAAAGTATGTAGGACCAGGAGATGGGACTCCCTGGTGTCCCACTTTGCATTCTGACAAAAAGCAGCTGTTGGTACCTCAGTGAAAGGCAAAAAAACACTGCCCAGCAAAGAAAGGAGTGAGGACAAAAGTGTGAGAAAGACACCATGCAGACACCAAGGTGAGAAAAGGAGGGGAGGAAGGTGCTCCAGGCACTGGAGCAGATTCCTGTGCAGCCTGTGGCGAGGATGACACCAGAGCTGTAGCCCGTGGAGGACCACACATGGAGCACATGGACATGCCCTGAAGGAACTGCAGCTTGTGGGAAGCCCATGCTGGAGCAAGTTTATCCTGAGGGGCTACAGCTCATGGGAAGGACCCATGCTGGAGCATGACAAGGAAAGAGCATCAGAGAGGAGATGTTATGTACTGACTACAACCTCCCACACACCACCTGGAGCAGGGATGAGGTAGACGTGTTGGGAATGAAGGAGTGAAGCTGAGCCTTGGAAGAAGAGGGTAGGGTAGAAGCGTTTTAGGATTTGGGTTGTTTGGGTTTTTGGGTTTTTTTTGTTTGTTTCCTACATTTCAACTCTATTTTAATTCTTAATAAATGAAATTATTTTCCCAAAATCTAGTTCCTGTGGCAATTATCAGTGAGTGACCTTCCTGTCTTTATGTCAACCCACAAGCTTTTCATCTTATTCTTCCACAGTCCTGTTGAAGAGCAGGAAAGAGCAGCTGGCTGAGCTGCTGGCAGTTGGCCAGGGTACCCAACCCACCTCTGCACTTTTCCCTCTTATGAATCCCAACAGTCTGGGCAGAAAGTAGCTTCCTCTATGGCAAGGAAGATCTAGCGAAGGCCACAAGATACCACAGCACCAGAGGGCATAACCTAAAGGGAATCAGCTGTCATGGTACAGCCAGGAGCTCTCAGTCTGGGAGAACGTGCTCCCCGGAATGAAGCAATTGTTTTGTTGGTTTGGGTTTTTTAAAAATTATTATTTATTTACCTTGTTCCTTCCAAGTCTAATTTATGTGAAGACAACACTTTTTCCAGGAATCTGGCTTATACTTCTTGGAAAGTTTTTAAAGGCAGTGGAAGAACCTCCTGTTTGCTGAGAGATGCCACCACAGTGGCACCATGTGGGGAGGAAGCCCACGATCAGCAGAAAGGCCCTAAATTTCCCCATGAGAGTAATTGCCTCACACCCTTCAGAGGCAGCTGAAGCAACAGCGTTTCAAACAGGGAAGGTCCAGTGAGAAATGCAAAATCATGTCCTTTGGTAACAGGTAAAACTTCAAGGGAACTGAATCTGATGACATAAAAATGCAGTCCTATATGAGTTGTCTCCACCTGTGCATTTGCAGTGCCTGAGATGGTGTAACGGGGAATGCACAACCCCTATGGCACAATTGCACTATTACTGCCTTAGATTTGTCTAAGTAGATATTTAAAGTGTTCCCTCCAGGCTTAGCCAGCACCAGAGGTGGTGATAAATTACCTGGTAAAAGTACTTAAAGTGAAACCAAGTGAAATTTCTTCCATGCATACTGAAGCAAGGTAGCATGGTGTTTGTGCTGTCGATTAGACATACAGTGGCTCATCCTATTTAGCAAGTGGGAAGCATGTCTTTATGAACTGTTCTGTCTGCCACTAGAAGCCAAATGTGTACTAAAAGCTACTAATTCAATTTTACCAGCTGTTGTAGGAAATCAGATGTCAGCTCCCATAACAGAAGTAGGAGCTTTTTGAAAAGAAAAAAAAAAAAAAAAAAAACATAAAAATCAGTAGCCTCTACAGTTGCCTAAGTACTTTGTTGCCTTTAAAATCAGTAGGATCTCAGTGCTTCAGAGCCAGTTTAGGTCTAAGTTCCTAACCCATTTCTGTACCTTTAGAAAGCATTCTCTTTCTGAAAGATCTGTTAATTTATTGGTTTGCTTTACTTCCCACAGTGCTCGGGGTTGGGAGCAAGAGCAGCTCTTGGTGTGCTGAGCTAGTGGGGGTTTGAGACATCTTTGATGCAAATGCACTTTTGCTCAGTAGAATAGTGATGAGTTTGCCAAAAAGACCAGGAAATACCTCCCATGCATACAGATGGCATAACTATTATTGGCTAACTATTATCAGCTTTGTTTCCTTTTTAAATTGTTTGTACAGATTTTTGCAAATCATCATGAAAAAGACCCTTCTGTCCTCAGAAGTTTGAATAAAGAGCTAAGAAGTCATCTTTGTATTTGACTCTTGTTTCACACTAAGTAAATGGGAAGAATTGCTGCTCATCCCCACTGTTTTAAAGCTGTACGAGTAGATTTTGAAATAAGTGGGAACTCCTGAAACCAGGCTGGGCAATTTGGTGATGTCTGTCCTGTGCAGTCAGGCAACATTTTTTCACTATGCAGTATTTACCTCAAGGTCCTTTGCAACACAGGAAAAATCAGACTTATCAACAAGTAACTCTCATTTGGCCAGAAGGGAGCAAGATACAAGGTTTTGAGAAATCTTCAGAAGTGTAGGACCAACTACCTGGCTCCAGCCAGCCAGAACATTTAGAAAAAAAATGCTGGTCAATGTTCTTCTTTTATTTTATGAAGTAGAAGGAAAAAAAAACAGCCCACAAAACAACTGAACAAATAACACCATCCACACCCCAGCCTCTTGCAACCAAAACCCATCCATCTCACAATGACAAAACACACAACATTCAGCTATCTCGAATGTGCCTCCTGGCCTCAGAAGTGGAGAAAGCAGCTCTACGCAGCACCTGTAGAGGTGTCTTAGGCAAACACGTTTAAGAACGACGCAAGCAAGCACTGGGATCTTAAACCAAGTCCTCCAAAAGTCAGGCCTGGTTAAACCCAGGACTGGTGCCAGCCTTTCTGTCTGAGAAAGAGAAGCCGAGGGGGTGGTTGTGGGAGCCGGTCAAGGAGGGCGCGCACCGCGCAGCCCAGCCAGCCGGGCGCCGGGGTCGGGAGGTAACTCGGGGATGTGCACCCGAGGGGATGCGCTATAAACCGGTGCCCTCTCCTGGCGGCACCCGCGAGGTGGGACGGGAAGGATTTGATAGAGTCGTCTCCTAAAAAGCTGACGCTGACAGCAGTGACAAAAAGGTCAGCATTGAGTACAAATATTTACATTGTGATACAGATTTCACAGCCAGAGACTTTTTCCTTGCGATTCAACTCTCCTGGGTTCTTCCAAGACCATGTTTAGTCCCTTTTTAAAAGAGGAGGACTAAACAGAAAGGTATTAAGTAAACAGAGCTCCCGTCCTATATTGAAGGCATCTGCCCAGTAGTTCCTAGTAGTACAGATGATCAGAGTATAATTAATTTTGCATAACGGAGGCAGGAATAAAATAGCTTGTTGCCCTTTATTTCACTGCTGCAAAGACTTTGTAATCACAAGCTTTTCCTCGTGTGGAAACAGGGGTTGTAAGAGAAGAGGAGATTAAAAGCAAGTGCATCCTATGTAATGGCTTTTACTATGCATCTGACCTTGATTACACAAATAACCTTGGGAGCACTGGCTTTCGGGGAAAAACAGGAGCTGTTTTGATTAAAATGATCAGAATGCAGATCTGTGTATATCTACTATTTCAGAGCTCTTTTTTTTTGTTTGGTTGTGGGGTTTCTTTGGTTGTTTTTGGTTTGTTTTTTTAATAGATAGAGGTGAATGAATGTGTTTAAACAGGGACTAAAAAGCCCTGAACTCATTAAACCCAGCCCAAACCTCAAATCAAATATATTTTTACATTAAAGCTTAACTTATAATGGTTATGAACATAATACACCACCAGCTGTCCAGCATAAACAAATGGCTGGTAATTATTTAATAGCATTCAGTATTTATCATGCTTTGTACTAGATAAAGATGGGTGAGCAAAACCCAAAATGCCTGGCCTTGGAAGAGGACTAGGAAGGGTGGTGCTAGGACAGCAGCTCCTCTGTATTACAGAACAAAGCATCCTCCCTGCTCTGATACCTCAGAGTTGTGTGGATCAGACTGACTTACCTGTGAGCAAACATGAAAATGTACAGAATTATGGAAGTATAGAAAGAGTGAGCTTCTAAAACAGTGTGGTGAGTGAGGGATGGAGGGAGGGATTTGGTCATGTTAATTAGAATTAATGATAATCAAGGTCCTGCAGTTGATTAGAGATCACAGATGGAGCATGGGGGGTTGCCCCCTTCTGTTGAGCAAAGCAGACAGCTGTTCAGGAAAAAATGAGGGAACATGGTTCAGTGGAGAAAAATGTGGAGGAAGCAGAAGACACATAAAGTGCCAGAAGAAAAAGGTAACAAGGAGAGAGACTCCAGTGGGCAAGAAGGAAATATGCCCTCGTGGCAGTTTTAAGAAGAGGGACAGGAAGAGAAACTGGAGAATTGAACTGAATTGCTCTCATTTTCAGCAAGGCAAAGGAGATTCAGCGTAGATGTGAACAGGACACCGATCAGTATTCTGATGAGCTACATTTACTGTCTGTCTCAGCAGTAAGTGCTTAGTGAACACCCAAAACAACCTCTGCTCTAAGCAGAGCAGCTGTGGCTAAGGCTTGATGCAAGGACAGGTTTCCTTCCAGCAGCACTAAGATATGTGTTCTCTGTCTTTACTCTTTTCTTCCTTTAGTCTTAATTCAAATAGTTCACCATTTAGGCATGGTTTTGCTTCTCAAGCTGTTAGTCTGGGTCAAATGATTACCAGGTCAGCTGGCAATCATGCTAACTTTCTTTCGTCTGAACAGAAACTTGGTGGTGGTCTTCAACTGCATGTACTGATGATGCTGTTTGCTAGTAGCACCTTCTAAAGCAGGCTACCTGGTAATGTTTTGCTTGCTTGTCCCATCAGCTGCTGAAAGATCAAATAGCTTCAGTGCAGAAACTTTCTTTCAAAATGATGATAACAAATATGTTTGATGACTGGACCAGAAGGGCACTTGCATTGCAGAACTGGCATAATTTTGCTCACTGTTGAGATGAAGGCTTCTCCTGAGGGAAAGGATATATGTTAATCATTCATGGTATAACGTGAAGAAACGGAGTCATAAGGAGACTGAACACTTCTAAAAATAATGTAATCTGGTGGGGAAATGAAGAGGTCTGCAAGCTGCAAACTTAGAGGACACTCTGGCTTGACTCTTTTATCCTTTGAAACTGAAGATTGAAGATGAAATCCTATCTGGGCCTTTAGCAGCATAAGAACTGAACAAGCAAAGGCAGCAGACCATGTTTAACTTTTAATTGAGTGAGGCTGGATACCCACCCCACTGATGTTCAGTGGGGAGTGACCTTTTCCCCATGACTACACTGTCCTTTTAGGCAACTTGAGGTATCTTGAAGAGGTTTGTGGGTATTTAAGATGGATGAAGTCTTTCAATTGTCCTCACTTTCTGAGGATGCCTATTGACAAAGCATCTGTGTTTCCAAGTTTTCTGTCTGTGAGAGAGCATAGAGATTCAGGGAGCTGCAGAGTAAAGAGGGGGACACCTCATTGCTGTCCTTAGCTGCCTGGAGGGTGATACAAAGGAGTAAGGGTGGGTTCTTCTTAGAGGAGCTCAGCAGGAGGTCAAGAGATACAATGCAGGGATAAAGTCATAAATTGGAGCAAGGGAAATTCAGATTCAGTACGAGGAAAAAATCCTTCATGGGGAGAGTGGTCAAAGACTGTCACAGGCTTCCCAGAGAGGCTGTGGCATCTCCATCCTTGGAGATGTTAAAATTTCAACTGGTTGGGTTCTGAGCAGCCTGCTGTAACTTTGAAGCTAGCCTTGCTTTGAGCTGGATGATCTCCAGAGGGCCCATCTAACCCAAATTATTCTGTGATTGTGGCAGTGCAGAGAGTGAGATGAGACAGACATCTGAGAACTTATTTACAGGGGAAGCAGCTGTGATAGCTTCACTCCTTCAAAAAAAGTGGAGAAAAGCACTTTGGACTCAGCCTAAACCAGGCGTGCCTGCGCAGGAGTTACTGCAGTGGAAAGCCAGTGATGGGTCTGTCGTGTACAAATTTTGCATCGATGAGTGACTAAGAGAAGGAAGTAAATGTCACCCTAAAGCAAACAGTTTGAAACCTGAACTTTTATAAAAGAGCTTTGCAATAACAGGATAAATAGCACAACCTTGTCCTTATCCTCCCCCTACTACCCAAACTGAGCAGTGCTGAAAGGAAAAGGCTGGCACCAAAGGAGGAGTTAATCTTCTATTTCTTCTGGAGTTAAAGTTTCATGGGCTGTCTGCTCCAAGACCACCAGCTCTCCTGCAGAGCTAGGCTTTCTCTTCCTGAATGTTTTAACTGAGTTCAGTCCAGGAGTGATACATTAAAATTTTAAAACTACCTGAAATTTAGCTTGATTTTTACTAGCCTAAGGGGGTATACCATACTTCTGTGGCTTTCTACCTTGGATATTCCCCACTGGACACAGCATAGCTTTTACCTTTTTATCTGGAGCTCAGAAAAGATGCTATCAAGAAAGTGTGATGCTCACAGCTCTTGCTTTGTGCCCACCTGTTTCAAGTGTTTATGTCAGGCTCCAACACTCAGACATCCACGTTGCTTGCACATTCATTCCTAAATTAACTTGATTTTCTTCTGTCTTATTAAACAGTAAGTAAACAACTGAATAAAACTCAACTTACTGGACAAGCAGCCTCATATTAATTTTGAGATGTTGTGCGTTCTATATTTGAGAATACCTGTTGTTAGAAAAATTCACTCTCACATCCTAAGTCCTTTATTCTTCATCTTGTCTTTGTTCAGCTACTTAACATTTCACCAGAGATTCAGGCTGTATTTAGTCTGTTCAGTCCTTTGATTCTTTATTCTGCACTCTGCTTCCCACAAGTAAGGAAACACTTCCCCATTCAAAACCATTTTGCATCCCAAGGAACACATAAAGTTCACCTGTTCTATAATGCATAGAAGAAAAAAATTATAATAGCCTGGTGTGTAACAAGTCCTTCTGAACTACCCTATTAGTACTGGAGCACTGCTTGCTTGTACTTACCTTCTACAAGGATTCAGCCAAATACAGAATGGAGCTCTAAAGAAAGAGAAGTTATAAAGATGAAATAGAAAACGAATCTGGAAGAGAAATGTCTTGCACACTTTGAAGTAAGGAGAGAAAATGTTACCAGGGGCTTGCAGGTGATGTTTATGGAATTTGTTTGACTAAACCTGCTGTCGCCTATCAAGGGAAATGAGGGCATTTATTAAAGCTACATTAGTTGTCTTCATCTGTGTTCTGCTGGCTTGCAGCTTGGAGATGCCGCTGCACTCCGTGACAGACCCGTGGCTGATGGGACCTTCTATTCCTTCTGTCACTGATTACATGGTATGTCAAACCACGCATGTCACCTACTCTTAAGCTGGCACACCTTTCAAGGCCCTGACTGTCAATACTTGCTGTCTCCAAGCCTCAAGCTGTGTGAAAGACAGCTTTGTTCCTGCCCCAGGACACTTTGTCCTTCTGCCCTGTCAGGTCCCCACGACAGCATTGCCAACTCCTTCCTGTAAAGCCAAAGACTCCCAAGAGCAGGGAGGCTGAACCGTGCTTGGTTGGGTTTTACTTTGCTTTTTTTTTTTTCATTCTCATTCTGTCCACAGACTGTAAAGTACACAGCTCTCTATTGGCTTAGTGCTGCTAGAAAAGTAAAAGAACATGAAGGAGGAGAAAGAAAACAAAATGGATGGGGCAGCAGGCAGGTTGGGTGTGGTGCATTCTTACCCATGAGTGCAGGGATTAAAGTGACTCACTGATGCATCAACACCGAGGCACAGGGAGCCTCTCCAACATTTCCAACTAGCGAGATCATCGTTTATTGTAGTGAAATGATTCAGTGACCTTAAGAAGCAGCCAAAGGCTCTCTCTGGAGACTACTGGAGAAGCAGAGTAATCTAATAGATGGGAAACTGCACAGAAAACATCTTTTCTTGGTCTTGTTAATGATCGCAGCATGCACAGCTCATTTCGTCTCTCTGAAAATAGTTGGCAAGTTGTTCTTGAGATTTTAAAATTATTTTAGGGTAGGTACTCAGTTACCATTCAAGAGTATAAAGCATATTTTAGCTGTGTAGTGTTTACTTTCCAGTATCATTTTTGAGATCTTTCACAACATAGGTGTCCATTTCTTACTTATCAAGGTCACCACAGAGCACTTTCCCCTGGAAAAAAAAAAAAAAAAAAAAATCCACCCCAAAGCAAAACTGGAAAAACATTGGACAATTGGGCACAAACTGCATACAGCTTGGGGCAGAAAGAAGCACCAAGCTATGGGCTTAGGTGACTTTCAAAGTTTGTTATTTCCAACTTTTAAAATTCTGGAACATTTTTTAAATTTCATGTAACTGGGATAAATATGAAGGCACATCACATGAAACAGAAGCTAATAATACCCAAGAAAAAAAAGATAATGTCTGCCCCCAGAACAACTTGAGAACCTTATACATGTCCCTTTCAAACTTGTCCTTAGGAATTGCTGCTTCTTGTTCCCACCTGATTCAAATGGGAATTTGCTCTTTGCACAGCTAAGGTGACATGGAGATTCCTGAAGCTATGCTGGAGCATCTGCAGCACTGTGAGGCCCTCTGTGCCATCTCTGTGGGTACTGATGGTTTGTCAAGATCCTGGAAGACAGACTAAGTCTTCTGCTGTCTGTAGAATACAACAAAGTTCTAGTTCACATACTAGCAAAGAGCCAGTACCAAGCAAGAAAGGAGAGACGGAAAACTGAAACCGGCAGGTGACGGCCCCACAGCATTTATCTGGAGGTACTTACCAGGCCTGTTTAGCCAAGAAGGGGTTTAAAGGTGGTTGGAAGTCATTTTACCTTGTGAACTTTTTCCATAGGTTGTCAAAGACAGTGACAGAAAATGGACCAGAGCATAAGGGTGTGTTTGCATCCTGCACCTGCATGAAGCTCTTTCCCATCTTGTCCTCTGTCTTCTCTCTGCATTGCATAACATGGTGGATATGTTCTTCATAGCAGATGTTTATTCCAAATCCAGACATTTATTTGATTATTTTCCCTAAGATGTTGATTCTGAAAGAGGTGACTGATACAACATATTTTTCTCTTGAAAAGTTTTCTGAATGGGAATGAAAAAGGCAGCTTTCCCACTTAAACTCTACATTCCAAGTAGTTTAAAGTTTCTAATTTTTTTTTTTTTTTACTGTAATGTGACTAATAGGTGTTGAAGTGGTTGCTACAGTCCTGGCTGAAAAGCTTCCTTTATATACAAATAAGTGAGTTTTATAGCTTGAAGAAAACACCCCTTGGAGAGCTTAGATGTTGCCTGACAGCACTAGCCTCCACCTCTGGGATGGTTACTTGCTAAAGACCCAGTACCCAATCTCAATCACCACTTTTCACTCATCCCTCAGAAAAGTTGCAGGACCAGGTCTTAATGTCGGTAGGCAGCATTGCCCCTTTTCCTGATGTTGCTTTTCTCTTTTTCTGTACAAAACCTCCTAGAGATTAAATTCACTGATTTGACTGCCTTATGAGACAATATGTATTAGAAATCTTGTGTGCCTCAAATATGCACAGGAGCAGCAAAATTAGAAGTCATCATCTTTTCAAGCAAGATAATTTATTAGAGCATGTCTTGCTTGTACCTATTTAAAATTTAGATATTTAAAATAATTTACATTTTAAATGAGGAGGATCAGCAAAGGAAGTGGGTGAACAGCAGCTAAAAATGGAAATCTTCACTTGAAAGCCAAAGGACTTAACCATAGCCAGTCCATGTTGAAAGGAGAGAGGGCTCATCTGGTGACGAGGAATTTCTGGCTGACCAGGGTGAGGGCAGTGTGCTTTCCAAGCAGGTGTGGAAGCCACTGCCAGTTAGAGGCACTAGGATACACTATTTTAACAGCATTCCTTAAAGTGAGCTTTCATGGAGCTTTCCAGATCGATTTGCTGCTTTTGCCCATTACAGAATCATAGAATGGTAGGGGTTGGAAGGGACCTCCAGAGATCATTGACCCCAATCTCCCTGCCAAAGCAGGATCACCTAGGGCATTCCACATGGGAATGCATCCAGGCGGGTTGAAGGTAAATTGGTGTCACGCATACTGTGAAAGGAGTAGACAAGAACATTCTGTCTGTCTCATTTTGCAAGAACTGCTTAGCAGCCTTGTGTGTGTGTTAAAAAAAAATTCACTTGTGTATCAGCAACAATAAAAAACATTTTTGCCACAAAATTATACTATCCCCAAAAAAGCAACTAGCTAAAATGCAGCCAGAAGAAAGGTAACTCAGAAAACAGCAGTGAAATTCTTTTGGTCTCAGTGCTTTGGAGTGAGCTGCACAGCACCACAGGTACACAGGTACCACTTGTTTCCATAAGGTTAAGGTATATAACTAACACCACAGTCAGCATGATTCCTGCTGAACACAGACTGTGGGTGTCCCAGCAGGCTTCTGCCCAAACACACAGGTTCCCTGTCTGCTGTTACTCCTCATTCACCATCTTCCTACTCCTTGTGGCTCCACATAGGAGGACCATTGTCAAAGTCTGTGGTTTCAGGACAGTCAATGACAACTTATGTTTGTTCAAAGCTGCAGTGCCATACCTTCCTTGGTCTCTGCTTTTCAGTGTCAGTGCCAAAAGCCAGGTCCCTAGATCTGTGGGGCCAGAACCTCCCTACACAGTGCCCTCCCTCACTGCTGTCACAGCTGCAAGTCCAGAGGCTTTAGTTCTGTAACAGCCTGTGCAGAAAAAGCTGTTTGGATTCATCTTCATGAAGGACAAATGGACAAGTGAAATGCAGAGGAAACAAAA
The DNA here is from genome assembly GCA_024605025.1 of Megaceryle maxima. Taxonomy (NCBI): domain Eukaryota; kingdom Metazoa; phylum Chordata; class Aves; order Coraciiformes; family Cerylidae; genus Megaceryle; species Megaceryle maxima. The sequence continues at coordinate 54,277 of JANHGN010015634.1, forward strand.
GACAGGCTTGTCCTTCTGTGCTGGTAGGAGCACAAGGTGTAAGGAAACCCAATAATACTGAAGAAAATCCCACTGCAGTTTGTGCTACAGCATGACAGCAGATACATAGGCAATCTCTGGAGCATGTCATCAGATTACCAGAAAATTGCTGCACCATGTTATTAGATATGCTGGAAACTGTACTGTATTTAGTTTCAAACACAGGGTCCATCTTCTGAGAGGGCAGTGGTTTGTTTGGAGCAGACTCAGAACAACCTGCAATACTATGCTGCTCGTGGATGGACTTTTATAGCAAGGTTGGTCTGACATCCATCAAAGTGAGCAGAAAGGCAGAAAGAAATTATCCATGTCACAATGTAGTGCAAGACAGAAAAACTACAGCCTCCAGAGCTAAGTAACCTTGGCAGAGCAACCAGGTAATGCAGGTGCACAGCTTCCAGTACCTAAGCAACTACATTGCATTATAGAGACATACCCAGTGAGCTCAGGGTTCAGGTTACTTGAGTGCTTGACAAGGTAGTCAGTCATTCTGCAAATGTAACTCAAGGCAAAATAGGGGAGGTCAGCCTCAGAGCTAAAGAACAAACCAGGCATCCTGGGCTATCTAATATTCTCTGAGGAAAAAGAATTTGGGAAAGTTGTAGGTACATACTGTATTGTGCACTCTCCAGTTAGCTCGGGGGAGGTGAATGTGAGTGGCGAAAGAAAACAAGGCAAGGGATGTGACATGGGGAATGATGCTGCTGTCATCACTTTTAGGAAATTCATCTGTTAGCATGTAAGGACTTTAGCTGCAGCAGAGTGCACTGGATTTTGAGAGAATGAGGTGTTGTCTTCCACCACTGGATTATTTTATCAGAGTTGCAGGTGTCCTAATATGAATCCATGTTGCCAGTGAAACAAGGTCTGCGAAGTGGCTGCCATAGCTAGGACCAGGTTGGTCTGGGTAAAAATACAGGAAGGGTGCACAGTCCATTGGTAGAGGAAAGCAAACCTGAGGGTGTCCTCCTGCCCACAGGGATATTGCAGGTGTCAGACAGCAGCTCAGAAGCCTGAGAAACTCAGTCGTGCACCCTGCTCCCGTGATGTGATGTGATAAGATATGATATGATAGCAAAGACAGATAAAACTCCTAAGAAGGTAGATTTTTTCCAAGCCAGTCTTGAGAAAGACATAAGCTTAGGAATGCACTAAAAAGCATGTTGGTCGTAATTTTGACAGAGACAATAGTTACCACCTTATGAGTACAGGCAGGGACTGCCCATGCAGGTGGACATAGGTGTCTGGGTTTGGCTTGTTTACAGTTCCTATAATGCAGAAGTGAAGCTGGCCTTCACTGAGTTTTGCTGAGAACCTACAGAAATAGATGCTGGGGACTGCTGTGAAGGCCAAAGAGAAAATGTTTGAATGGAGGATACTAGAGCAGCTTTTGTTGGGTTGGATCAGATTAAACTAATAGCATGGATGGAGTTGAGGGATTACAAGGGGTGACAGAAACCATCTTGAGAAGTTACACCAGACTGTCAAGTCTAGGCTTATAGCTGGGATTCCTCACTCCCAAGAGCAACAGCAATAGGACCTAGAATCAAATAGGTAACCCAAGTGTCATCTGGCACTCCCAAAACTGAAATAGACTTGATCTTGTATCACTGTTACAATTCCCACTAATCCCTTGGATGCTGAGTCCAGCCCTATTGTAAGAGTAGCTATTCTTTCTTAGGAGTAAAGGAAGCTATGCCCTGTTGCAAAGCAAGCAACCAGAACGAAACTCAGTTTCTCCCATGAGGTGCTCCTTTCAGTTATCCAGGCTACGGAAAAGTTCTTCCCATTCTTGAATGTATAACAGAAAAATTAGTTAAAGCTTTATCATTCTACCTGAACACTTTAATCTGTGAGACAATGTAGGCTGTAGGAAGGGGAACACAGTGTGCATCTAGGATCATCACAGCAGCTGATTATACCAGAAACAGTGACTGTTCTGAAGTTAGGGAATGATTAACTTAAAGGAGTTTATTTTTCAATTACTTGCATCTGAGAATGGATTCAGTAGATGTGATACTCCAACTGACCCTGGCAAAGAGCAGAGAGTGCTGGCAGAGATACCAGAAATGAGTCAGTTCCCACAACACAAATGCATATTGTAACAACAGAGAGGTAACAAGGAAAACAAAACTCATAGCAACACACTAAATCCTTGCTCTGAAGTAGACAGACATGAAAGACAACTCTGTCTAGCAATTAGACATTCTTTAAATCACAAAATGGAAAACTACAGAATTTCAAGGAAGAGAAAAGTTCAATAAGCAAGTGTGAATCCATGAGATGAGATTTTGTATGCATGTGATGTTCATGCCAGGCAGAAGAACAATGAAAGTAAATGCATTTGCACCAGGTGCAAAGTCAAGATGAGAAATTGAATGTCAGATCAAGAGATGACATGAGTGAATGCACTAGGCTTTGAAAATTACAAAGTAAGAAAGCAGAATGGCCATAAACTGAAGTACTTTTTATATTACACTATAATACTGCCACTAAAATATTGCAATTTTTAATCATAAAAGCCATGAATAGGATTCCAACTCAAATTTTAGGTAAAACATAGAAGCTGGAGATTTTGGCTAAAGAATGTGAATTTATTATTTTTGTGCGGGGGGAAAAAAAAAAAAAAAAAGACAATTTATACAGTCAGCAAGATGAACAAGTTCAACCAAAATTTTATCCAGACCTGAGTCCATGACAGTATCCCAATATTAATGATGTTATGATGTTACTATGATGGTTTTGCACCTGTGGAATAGCTACCATGAATTTTACCCCAGGAAGTAAATAGTATGTGTGGAATATTGCATGCTTTGCAGTGTCTGATATGTTAAGAGAAAAGATGAGAGAGATCAATGAAGTGAATAGAAAGCTCGACTTCATTGCCAAAGCATTAGAACTCAAAGCCTTAATAAAGACCTACCAAGAAATACAGTGAAGCACCTATTTGTGGACTTGATGATCTTAAAAATCTCCTCCAACCAAAACAATTCTATGATTCTATGTGCATCTCTATTCTGTGCCATACAGGCAGGTGATACACAGTGCCTCCCAAGTGGTCTGACAAAATCACCCTGAGAGTCTGAAGTGAGGAGTGACCTAGCCCCATGAGGCCAAAAGTGATGCAAACTTCATATTTGTAGACTGACAAAAAAAAAAAAAAAAAAAAAAAAAAGTCCAAGACATAGATCAGTGTTTGAGCTCTGAGGTTAATTCCAGGCTAATCTGTCTGGTTTATAATCTATGTTATAGATGTGCCTGTCTTGTATGATGTGACCACCGGAGAACCCTGCAGAATATGTCATTTCAGACAGCACGTCTAGAAAGAGGATGTTTGCACAGGGATAGGAAATTTTTTAAAATAAATAAATAAATAAATAAAACTGTTCAATGAATGTGACTGAAGCACCAAAACTAGAAGAATTGTATTATGTAGAACTGACTTCTTATCCAGAGCAGTCCAGCATTCAGGAATATGGTAACAACAAAACCAGGAGATCGTCAGCCAGTTCTGATAGGAAGGGCATTAATGAAACCACTTTCAAGAAAAGAATGAAAGAGAAACAAAGAAAACATAACCAAGGATTTAAGAATACTTTCACCTCGAAATATATCTATCTTTTTTCCAAAGAACCAGGCTACAAGGAAGAAGCTTTCACCAAATGGTGATGACAGCATAAGCATTTCAAATGAAGCAGACAACCTGAAGACACTTCAGGGCCATCTGGGAACAAAGGCTTGTCTCCTGAAAATGAGCAGCATCCATGGTGCACTTTTGCACAGGCTGAAACTGTCTTCTCATGATAAATAACATGTCTAGTTCTACTGAGTTTATGTTCCACTTCTGGGAGTTTAATCATATTACTTCATCCTGCATGAAATAGCAAGGCTGAACTGGAAGATAAAATTAAGTCTGCAGAATGTATTTTTTAAATTGTCAGGCCAATCTGGAGAAATATCCCACAAGGAGTAAAAGTAGCACCTTGGTATATAATAGAGTTGTCATCCAAACATTCATGTTCCTTGGTTCCTGTGGGGCAGCATCATGAAACTGCGGTAATAAAAGGGGGACTGATGAAGGGTGAGACACATGCAAAGGCTAACGCTTGCAGTGGAGGAAAGGCAGGAGAGCTCCCATCAGCAGGGACAACCTTTCAGCATCAGGGAAAATCATGCACTTGAAAGCAAGGCAAAAAAGTAGCCATGGAAGATAGTGAAACATGCTGTTGGCTAGACAGGTAACTCAGCCCAAGTAAAAAGCCACCAACTGCAGTTAAATCAATTAAATCAGCTAGATCAGTTAAAGTTTTTCATCATCAAAAGATGACATCAAAAAGAAGGAAGACTCTTGGGAGCATTGACAAAAGTACTTTCTCCGTGTGGTGGTAAAACAATACCAGAAAGGAGCCTGATCTGGTGACTACTCTAATAGCCTACACTCAGGTGTTCCTGCCACCAGCTACTGTCCTTCAGCAGAACCTGGCCACCAAAGACAGCTGTGGGCAACCTCTGCAGTGACAGCTGTTTTCCCCAGGCAATGCTCTGCAGCATTGCATAGCCCTCTCCAGAACATAAGACTGAATACAAGAAACTTTATAGGCCCCCAGGGCTTTTTCCAGTCCTTCATCTCTTGTTGTAGATGACTGTTAAAGGTCTCTTGAAATCTGTCTTGGGTTATCGTGCAAGACTGTCCTTCCAAATAAAAGCTGGCAGATTATATTGCATTAATTTAAGCTGTACGCTCATGTAAACTGGTAATATACACAATCTCTTTTTACAATTCATCATCCTTTTCCGAAGTGGCAAACACCAAATACTTCTAAGGAAAACAGAAGAAGGCTTCCTCATCCTTGCTAGTTGAAAATTTCTATAAGTCATAAAATATGAGGCTTAATATCTCTTTCTAAATGTATTTCTAAATGTATTAGATTTCAAATGTCACACAGACATAAGTATGAAATAGCAGATCTTCAAATACTATTCCTTTCCTATGTTTTTGATCTCTTTTTCAGTCTTGTCTAGTCACCCTTCATGACATACTGAAGCAATACTAGTAGCAATGGCATAGTACAGGAGTCCAAAGACTCTCTTTCTGGGAAGGATTGGTCTTTTTGCACAGTATTGTAAGTGAAAAATCAGTGGTGGTCTGTGAATTGGTAATACTATCATTTATTGCACAGTTCTTCACTTCAGCCTTTTGGTATTCCAACAGCCTATCTGCTTTTTGTCTGACAGTTTGTGTCATATGGATCCCTCAGTCACTTCTGTGATTTAATTGAGAGCAGTTCTGTAAGATAAATAAATACTTTAAATATTTCCCTTACAATCATGAATTATTTTCTCAGGATGAAATGTAAGTAAATGTTTCTAAAGGATTAATTCAGATACATTTTTGTAACCTGTGCATTTTCTTCCACCTTTCTGATTTCTTCAATTCCAAATCATCAACAGATACATTAAACATTGGACCACAGCCAGAACCTTGCAACACGCTGCTGTTAACCTTCTGTATAAATGAGCATTTACAAGTAATAAGAAAACAAAACAAAAAACCCAGAGGGCATGAGAACTAGATTATTTTCACTGTTTTTCAAGCACAATGAATTTTACCATATCCCTGTTCCAAGCAATGGTGCTACTTACATAATTCCTTCGTATTATAATAAATGCAAGAAAAAATTGAATTATTTTTCCAAAATAAAGTAATTCTGTGTTGACATCTAAATTTTCACTTTTTGTCTAAGAAAAGCATTCTGCAGAAAGGGAGGGGAAGAAAAAAATTCAGACTTCACAAAGTCACTACACTCCAGTAATAATTACGCTTACAGAAATAATCAGAAATTTAATCTGCCACACCATCTCATAATTATCTCTTAAAGTTTTTCCTATTATTTCAGGCTTTGCCTCCAATTAGCTAAATATGTATGATTCCCTGCAGCTTCGCTTTTTTGTACATTATGAAATTATCTGTGTCTTTTATTAATTTTTAAAGTAATATTTAATTATTGTTTTATCCTTATCAATATAACATAAAAGAAGAATTATTACATTTTCTTTAATAAGAACAAAATTAATAATCAATTTCTAAACCATGTGATTTTGAAAAGCAAATTTAAAAGCAATGATAATTTTTATTTATGTAGCAAGTCACTTCATGTTTTAGAGCACACAATAATCAAGGGTCATTTATTTAGTAAATTCAACTTAGTTTTCCAACGCAGCTCATATTTTGTTTGTTCTGAATTGTAGCGCAATATGAAAATGCATGAAGACACAGAATCACAGAATGTTAGGGGTTGGAAGGGACCTTGGAAGATCATCTGGTCCAACCCCACTGTCAGGTGGGTTTTGAAAGTCTCCAGAGAAGGAGACTCCACAACCTCTGGGCAGCCTGTTCCAGTGCTCTGTCACCCTCACCATGAAGAAGTTTCTCCTTATGTTTACATGGAACCTCCTATGTTCCAGCTTGCACCTGTTGCCTCTTGTCCTATCATTGGACATCACTGAGAAGACCTTACAGCTGTTTGTATTTCTGAGCAGTGATTTCCCTTCTCCTTTGGTCTAACATCTAGTTTGAACCTATGATGGGTTAGTTGTCCTCCAAGGACCAGTACCAGTTCAAGTTCCTGAGAACACTGGTGCTGACTGCCAGGCACCTCTCTGTGGGGCCTGTTTCCATGGGAGATGATCTGCCATAGCCTTTTTTTCCCCCCATTGCCACAGCCTGAGCCACAAAGTGGGGTTCTGACTATGCTGCCACAGCACCATGCAGCCAGGTGTCTCAAGTGCTTTGCAAATATCCACAAACTTGTGCTTTAGAGGTGATAATATAACCTGAGAAATTAAGATCACTGGTATTTTACAAATGGGTAAACTAAGGCCATGATTTCCAAGGGCCATGCAGATATAGAGGCAGAAATAACAATAAATGATGCTTAATGAAGTCTATGAAATATATTTTACTTCTCCTACTGCTCAGTAGTCTTTAACAAATCCTTAATTGGCATAATTACAGTAAACTTCCCAACACCACTGAAGCTTTCCTATTTTCCAGAAAGAGAGTGTTGGTTATTTTTTTTACTTCAGTCTGCTGTTGAGGTAGGAAAATGCAGGTAGCCCAGCCTCCTTTTCTACACCTTCTCTCATGCAGTTGGTAAACTCTCAGAGATGACCACAATATTTGAAATGGTTGAGCATCATTTCATCTGAAATTATGTAGCAATCTCCTCTTGTTGCTCACCTTAGTCATGTGCAGCATGTGAAATATCTAATGGGCAAGCAACGACTCAAAGAGCCCTAAGCAGCTACTGAGCTGTTCAATCAGTTTGGCTCTGGAAATATTGAGCCTGAGTCAGAACCAATGTACAAAGAGCCTGAGAGCAGTTACATGACTATAAACTTGGTATGCAGGAAGATCGAGCAAAACAAAACAGATGACAAAGGCACTATTTGCTTGCTGTTAACAATGCCTTTATAACATCACAGGCTATCTCTAAGCTATATTTTCCACTGCATTGCTGGCTTGCAAAACTTTCAAAGGAACAAGTTTTTCTGGCAGAAGAACACTGATTTTTATCTTTAATGAGCAGCCTCTCTATCATTTAGCTTCAGGAAACAGCTTCCTGGTTGTTAACTGCTTGAGAGTGGTGACAGACAGTCAACTTCAAAAGCAGCCGGAAGAAACTTTCTTGCTAACTTTGGGAAGGAATTCAAAAATGCTGAAAAGTACAGATGATGTTGTTATGGAGCAGGAGGACTCTGCTTCACACCATGGAGAAATGACAAGTTGGGATATCAATGACATCAAACTTCCCCAGGTATGTGTCTGTGTCTTGGAAATTTAGCCAGTCGTCTCCACTGCTGATCTTAAATCCTTTCTCAGTCGTCTATGCTTTGTTGCATTTATTCTCTTTGCCACCACGAGGTATGGGACAAGGTTTTCCAGAAAAGCTAGAAAATACTGAGCAAATATTGAGGTTTCCATACATTTTTCCTTAAACATATTACTGAAAGAGCTGATGATACATGGAAAACAGCAATGCTGCAGATGAGTTGCCTTTCTAGTTCACTGGTAGACGAGGTGCAGAGAATGCAGGGGAAAAAAAAATAAAAATCTCTTGCTGTGGGTGCTCAATTAAAGACATCCAGGACATGCTTTTTTCTCTGGATAGTGCTTTATGGGAAGTGAACACAGCACCCACAGCTTCTATGAAACTCGGTGCTCAGCCTCGCTGCAGATCCAGCTCCAGGCAAGCAGGTTGGCTTTCCACACAGGAGCAACACTCCTTTCATGAGCACCTAGGAAAAGCTTGCTTTGTGTTTGCAGAGATTTGCTGAGAGGCAAAATAGTCATGTCTGTCTGTCTGTCTGTCTCCCTCAGCCCTTTTCTAAAGTCTTCTTATATAAACAATTTCAACCAGGCTCTCCACTGAAAGTCCATAGCACTGTGTACGCCAGTGTCATGTCCCTGGCCCTCACCTCAGCATATTGGCCAGATTCCTCCTGCTGCGGTCCTTCATCATCCAGATCTGCCTTTCACCTCCCAATCCTGTCTTCTTACCTGATCCCAGTCTCTTCCCTACTTTGCCACTGCTGTTTGCCCAAAACCTCCACATCCCAGGCTGTCTCCTTCCCTGCCCTCCACCCCAAGGTCACCTTCAACTGCATTTCAGACTGGATGCTTCCTCCACACCCTACCCAATGGCTTCTGGGGGAGCAGAGGAGTTTTTTCTCTTCTCAGTTGATGTTCTTGCTGCTGTAATGGCTCTCTGTGGCTGGGATCAGCAATTTCAAGGAAATTCCTCCTAGGTTTTTGTACCTCCATAATATCTTTTCCCTCAAAACCATCAGCAAGTATGTTAGATGCTTTATAGCTTACTGCATTTTACTTTGTTGACAGTACCCACTGAAGTAATGTGTGATTAGTCCTTTGTTGTTTTGTTTCTTTTGTTGGTTTTGGTTTTTGTTTTTAATCTTACTATTTATTTATTTATTCTCCATTGATTTTTGGGTTTATTGTTCCTTACAGTATTTCCCTTGCTTGCCTTTTCTTTTTTTTTTTTTTTTTTTCCCCCCTCAGTCCATAACAGTAAAAACAAAAACAAAAACCCCAAAACTGACCAGGAAGTCAGGTTTCTTTGGACTTCAGAAAAAAACACTATGGAAGTCTTTCACAGCAGTTAGCCCAAAAGGAACTAAAGTCCAGAACCAAAGACCTAATGCTGTAAACGTGGGCATATCTTCAGTCTGTTTCAGCATTTGCCCTTTTTCCAGTGAGTTGAGCCAAATCAAGCCAAATGATTCAATATAACTCCAAGCAGCCTGAAAGAGAAAGCAAAATCTCTTCTGTGAAAGCCAACTGAAGGTGACTGCTGCCTGCAAGGAAAGTACCTTCTATTTTACATCAGATGCCCCTCTTTCCTCTCCTGGTGGGGGGGGCGGTTCCTGCATAGAGCTGGACCCATAGGTGAGTGAGGACAATCTTCTGGTCAGGATTTCCTGATGCTTTGGAACTCACGGGGAAACACAGGGAGCTGTGTTTTTTCTGCCTTCTCTCCACCGAGCCCTCCTGCCAACCAGCATTACCTGCCAGTGTGCTGGAATCACCCAGGCTAGAGGCACCCAGTAGAGGACCAGGTCTGCTGTGTTTTTTGCACAAGCTGATCTCTTCCCCAGCCTAAAACATGGCTTGCTTTGGTCTCTCTACAGGATGTAAGACAGATAGACTGGTTTCAAGAATGGCCAGATTCCTATGTAAAACATATCTATAGCTCAGAGGATAAAAATGCTCAGAGGCACCACAGCAGCTGGGCAATGAGAAACACCAACAACCACAACTCTCGGATCTTAAAAAAGTCCTGCCTTGGGGTGGTGGTCTGCGGCAATGACTGCTCGACCTCGGATGGGAGGAAGATCTACCTAAGACCAGCCATATGTGATAAAGCTAGGCAAAAACAACAGCGTGAGTATGAATATAGCGATTTTTACATGGCAGTTCAAAAGTGAATGCAACATAAAAGACATCAAAGTAGAGAATACCCTTTGGATTATCCAGCTTTCCCATTTCCATTCCTTGTATTTAAATGCAACTCTTGATTTTGGAACAATGCATTTTAGATTTCTTACTGTTGGGGGAGGAGTTGTTTTCTTGTTTGTTTTCTTTTTATTGCTATTTCTGATGGTTGGAGATTGATCCCCAGCCTTCTCAGGCCCATGAGTGAGGCTACTGAGAAAGCTCTACAGTGCAGGCAGCTGACTGTCATGGTGTTTCTGCTGACCTGAATGCATGGGCCCAAAAGTAACTCAGGAGGCAAATCCTGCAGGAAAGTAGGTGCTCATAAATGATGACTGGAAAATAGGCCTTATAGTTATGTCAGTGCAGCAAGACAATGCAAACTGAGAACAAGCTGCATGCACATTTTTAACAAGGCCATTCCAAACAATTGTTGATGGCTCAGTAGAGCTAGTGCATACAGATTTCTGGATCTGATCAACATTTTGGCTAAAGAAAGTTATTACTCAAGCACTCACTGAGGTCAGAATGATGTCCTCTAGAAAAAAATCAGACAAGAACGTATATGACATTCCAGACACTGCCAAGTTCAAAACAACTAAAACTGTCCATGGTAAAAAATGATAAAATTACCTCACGAAATGCTGAAAACAGACAAAAACCACATCAGGAAATGGCGGGAAAAGGGAATCACCTCAGAAAATGGGAAAAAATGAGGAAATTTC
>JANHGN010015636.1:0-78605 GCA_024605025.1 Megaceryle maxima
CCCCTTTTTAAGGCCAGGTGTGCTGAGAGTGAGGGATGAAGGCTCATGTATGTTGCTTAAAATACTTCAGAATATTATATCAGGAAAAAGGGAAGACTTATTTCTAGAATAATTCCAATTTTTAATGAGATTTAATTTGCTTTCAACTGAGATTTAGGAGATATGAGGCAAAACATAAACTACACACTGATTGGCCACAATGCCATTTTTTCACTTGTCAGCCTTGCCAGAGGACGTCTATAAATATTTATAGTTATTACCTAGTTAGGGAAGGTAGCACGTTATAGTTTTTCCCAGATAACATAGTCAATTTATTTGAAAAGCCCTATCATTTTGTGACTTTTGTTTTGCACGGGTGATTTCTGCCCTCTGTGGGATTTATTTTGGGGTATTTTAGAGTGGTTTTAGGTGCTTGCCAGTATCTCTATTGTGCACCGTGACTCCACTCGGCTCCTGTGCCTTCTGCCGTCTGCTGCTTCTTGCTGCTCATCCCTGTTTGGTGTTTCCTCTCTGGAAAGGAGGAAATCAGAGCACAATGATGATTTTTTTTCTGGACCAGCTGTTCTTTGGCACAGAGAAGGGGAAAACGCAGCACTGGCAGTGTAATAAATACACTGGTTCTGTGGAAAGCCTGTTGAATGGTGTGGAAAGAAGCCTCTGAGCAGCAAAATCAGCAGGTTTTCCACTTAAAACTTTCTGTTCAGGAATTTGAGAGGGAATTTGAGAGGTAGCATTAGCTCCACTGTCAGACAATCACACAGCACCTCAAGTGCTGCTGAACGTACCCATTCCTGGGAGGACACGTCCATTTGAAAAGTCATATTTTCTTATCTTTGTCTTGTCAAAATAAAAAAAAATGTTGTTAGCAGTGCCTGCATGATTTATCTCTTGCTTTCTTAAAATGTTTCTTTCAAAAACCAAGAATAATCTGCTTGGTTCAAGCAGAACCAGAAAGTTTTACCAACGTGGTGCCAGCCTGTGTTCTGGGGTGGGCTGGCAGCCAAGCTAGCATTTCAGTTGAGGTCGGCTTTGGACCAAACAAACGATTCTTCGCGGCTTCTCTCCAGGTTTGTGTCAGTTTGGGCTCTGACTGTGAGAGCAGTGGGGCCGGGAGCAGTGCTGAGGTGGCTTTCAGGGTGCTGGTGGAACGTCCATTTTGAGAAAATGAGATCTCTGCTTCTCAGCAGCTACTGCAAAGGGCTCCCAAGTGTTTTTATCCCTGTGGTGTGAAAAATGATGGAGGCTGGAGCTATTGGCTGCAGGAAGAAATTGTTACCCCCCCACCTCTGGGAGTGCCAGCGTGGTGCTGATGGAGTGGGGAGTTACTTTTCAGTGCTGTCGTAAGGACGTTGGCTTTCTTCCTAACTTTCACCAGACCTTTCCAATTACTGTGGAGCTTGCAGCGCCCCAGAAGCAGCCAAGTTTTGTTAACCACAGCATAACTGAGAATCTCCAGTGTGATGATGTTCTTCCTGTTCTTGGGCCAGGAGGAGTGAGATGTGAATGACAGTGCCTGCCCCAGGGGTGAATGGGACCCAGCAGCAGTGGAAGGAGGTGAAGCCGTATCCCCAGGGGCATCATGGAGCAAAGACAGAAGGACATCTTCTCTTTGTCCTTCACACTGACCCTTTTTGGGTAGACCTGTGTTTATTTGCTTAAACGCAGATTAAAGTTGCTCAGTCAGAGGTATTTAAAGACTGATGCTGCTTTAAAACCATCAGTTGCAATTACAGGGTAGTGCCTGAAGTAAGTAAAGTGGCTTGATGTGTCATATCCCTTGGACAAGGACTTTCCCTCCCTGGCTACTAATGCGGTTTAGGGTGTTCTTGCTGTGTTTATCTCTGCAAGGTGGAGTGAGCAGGTACTGGTAGCAGATGCCATCAAGGGTGTCAGACTTGGTTGTCACTTCCTATGCCATTATGAAAATAGTTTCACATGGAAATGTGGTGAGATTTGAGTCTATAGGTGAACACACAATACCCTTTGTGAACTTGCAGTGCTGAAGTCTTCTTGTGGTCCACCGCTGCACATCTGCCCTGTTGCTGCTGTTCCCAGCCCTGATCAGGCACATTTGTTCCTGGAGGGTCCCAGAGGCTTCCTCATGAGGTGGAAATCCTCACCCTGTGTTCTCTGCCCAGCTCAAGTTTTGGGTTGGAGCCCTGCATCAGGATAGGTGCTGGTGGAAATTGTAGAATCAATGATTTATCCTATTGCAACAGGCCCTGCTAAAAAAGATTGTCCCCATCTTCTTATGTGCTTGGCTGTGCTAGCAAGAGACTGAGCTGAACAGTTGAGTACAGTTGTCTTCTGGAGCTGGCTTCTTTCTGGCCTGCAAGAGGAACATCTGGGCAGGACATATGGTCTGTAGGTAGCACCTACCTTGGGTCTCTGTTTAGATGTGACAGACAGAGGGAAGAGAAGTTGATGTCAGGTAGTCTAGCTCTGTTTCTATGGGACATCCTTTGGGCCTTCAGCAGAAGCAACCAGGGCCTGAAATTGATGGAGATTTAAAGGGTTAAGTGAAAAGCTGTGTTTTCCTCACATCAGCTACAACCAATAAGCTTATTTTATGCAACAAGTAGCAGAAACTACTGGTCTGTGAACAACCCTGAGCACCCCTTCCTACCACCCCGGCTTTTGAGAGGGTCCTCATGTGGTTTTATATGTATATAAAGGTTGTGGGGAGGGTGGGAGGAGGAAGATGTTGCTGTAGCCAGACAGGGCTTTTGCCATGGAGGTTTGATGACCATTGTGGCCACTGTTATCTCTCAGGGCAGGTGACGCCAATGTCACCTACATCTTGCGGCCTTGATGAACCACCTGGTCCTAAGCTGCTGAGCCACCCTGCTAAATTAAAGGGGTGGTCACCTGCCACCCTGCCAGGTCCCACTTCTGACCCCTGTCTCCATCTCTCTCTTTCAGGCACCTGTGTGAAGTGCAGCAAGGGGGTGTATGGAGCAAACCAGGCTTGCCAGGCCATGGGCAACCTCTACCATGATGGCTGCTTCACCTGCGGAGCGTGCAGTGAGTACCCCCTGCCTGACCTGCTGCCAGGGCCGGGCCCTAGGGCAAACTCTTCAGGCTTAACATCTTTCTGGTGAAAAGTGGGAAACCAGGAGGTGGTTATTCAATAACCAGGAGGTGGTTATTGAATTATTTGCCAGCTGGGGTGTGCCACAGCTGTGTCTTGGTGGTGGCAGCTGCTGTTTGGTCTTGAGTGGATTCTTTCAACGCATGTTTGAAAAGATACTTTGGGTTGTGCCGGCTGGCTGGCTTCTGGTACGGGGGACGGTTGTTTTCATTCCTCTCCCTCTCAGTTACAGCCACATTTTCATACTTACTAGAATATTTTTTCAGAGTGGCACTGAATGCACCTTAGCCAGCATGTTGAGTTGTTTTATTTGTCATGTCAGACTTCACAGCTGGTCTGTGCACCCCGGGCAGAGCCAGTGAGTCAGTGCTGTGCTGAGGGCACAGGCAGGGAGAGAGGATCTCTGCCCAGGGCAGTGGTGGACTCCCCATCCCTAGAGGGATTTCAAGGCCGTGGAGATACGGTGCTGAGGGACATGGTTTAATGGTGACCTGGCAGTGCTGGGGGAATGGTTGGACTCTGTGATCTTCAAGGTCTCTTCCAGCGAAAATGATTCTGTTATTCTGTGAGCATTGGCAGTGGGCTCTGTCAGTACCAGAGACCTTTTGTGACAGGAGAGAAAAAAAAAAAAAAAAAAAAAAAAAAAAAAAAAATCCCTTCTGGTGCTTTAGTATATATGAGTTTGGTTTACCCAGGTGAGTCTTAGGGTTTTTCTCCTGTGTTGTATTTAGAGCTGTAAACTCCTCAAGACTGCATCTGTTTTATTTGGAGCTGTGAAGTGGGAATAGATACAGAAAGGTGTGTATGCTTTTTAATAATAGCTGAACTATGAACTCTGCTCCTTTTCCAGCTGTCTGACACCAGCTGCCTGGCCTCACCTATGTTTTCAGTAGAGCACTTCACTGTCACCTGACTGAGGACAGAAAAACTGAAAAGAAAAAGTGGTGTTTGACTGTGGTGGCAGTTTCCTAAAGGCTCAGAAGTCAGCAGCTCACTCTTTTGTCCTCTCTTATATAAATTAATCTGAAATCTTCTCCTGTGGAGAGGATTCCTGCCTGCATCTGGGGCTTTGTTTCAGGGACCTCTTGCCTTCCATGGCCTGGTGGCCTCCAGACTGCCCTTTCACGCAAAGCTTCTGTTGAAAATAATCCAGCAGCAGCATTGAGCTGTTTTAAATTTCTCAAATTACTACTGTGCAACTGGTGCTTTAGAAAGAAACACTTTTGATCCCCCTTTTAGAATGGGTTTTACCATCTTTATTTGGAGACCAGTGCTGGGGAGGTACTTGTGGTTGCAGAGGTATCTGCATTAGTTCTGTTTATGGTTGGTTGGTTAAAAAATAGCTTAATCCCATTTCCACTGAGGTGGGTCAGTGAGAGCTGAAAGAATAGCTGTTTACTGCTTATTCTAAAAGGCAGCTTTTTCCAAAGATGTCCCATGCAAGGCAAAAGGTGTGCGTGTCGGGACAGACGGTGTTGTCTGTCCAGCTGCAAAGCACATCTTGAGCAGCCTGGGTAGAAATGTTGGTTTCTAGCTGAAAAGTAAGTTGTACTTTTAAGGTCAAATGGAGTTCATCTTGGACACTATCCAGTACAAGCTTGTCTTTGAGAAGTCAAGGTTGCTCATGATTTCAATCCTAAAATTTGTGCTCTGGTGGAACACTGAATATCACTGCTCCAATAAATAAAATACACAAAATTACCTATTAAGGTAAAGCATATTGTCCTCCAGATATTTATATCTGCTGTCCTGCTGTTTGCCTTTTAGTGAGGATTTATAATTCTGCTCATAGTTGGATTTGTATCCAAATGTGTCTTGGTTTCCCAGATGCAGACAATCGAGAGGGTCTAAGGGGGGTGTGTGTGTGATACTTCATAGTGCCAAATTTCCTTCTCCATGCCCCCCCCTCCCCTGTCTCCTGATACACATATGTTCAGAGCTAAATGATAGAGCACCTTGTTGAGCTGAGCTGCGCATACGTGACAGGGTTCAGTTGTCAGGAAAAAAATTTAAAAAGTACTGCTTTATCTGAGCCACTGGCATGTAATGCAGAAAATTTGGTTTAGAGGTCAGAACAACAGATCTAGAATGATTACTTTGGCATAAACGTCTCATTTATCTTCTTGTTTGTTACAGGACAGAGACGCAAACAGCAGCTTTTCGCAGAGGGGGAGAGGAAAAAACTTTGGTCTCTTTCTGCCAGATTAGTAATAAATTATATTTGCTTTACAGGAGGGCCCTCAAAGTAGGTTAAAAAAAAAAAAAAAAGTCCTCGAGACTCATACAGCTATTTCCTGCAAGCTCAAGGTGTCTGTTTCCGTCTTGGGGTTTGGTTCTGGTTTGTTGTTTGTTTTTTTTTTTTTTTCCAGTTTGTTGGACAAACAGTTGTAGTTACCATATGGTTTGTTATCCATTAACCATTTCAGTTAAATCACCTGTTTATACCTCCTCAGAACTCAAAAGATGCAGGTGTTTCCATATGTTGATTTATTATTTAGTTAGTGAGGAGACCTTAGAAACAACATTGATTTCACTAGACAGTGTTGGTCTAAGTGATTGTGGGGGTTTAGTGTTTTCTCTAGTATTCAGCTAGGCTTATGTAGGTTGCCTGGAAAACTGACCTTTCCAGCTCTGCTGGCAGCATAATTTAGAGTACAGGGGTCTTGTACTTGAGCCCCTTGGTCCTCAGAGGAAATCTGAAAGCTAAAAAAGTGCAAGGGAAGTGTCAGAGGTGCCTGTGAAGGAAATCAGTAGGCGAGGAAGGAAGTTGGACAGAAAGAACTGATTGCAAGGTGGGTTGAAGGAGGGTCTGATGTTATGCTACAGCAGAAGGGCCAAAATAAGGAGCAGATTTTGGCCCCTCACTGCAAAGAGATGAGAACCTCACATGTTTGCCAGGTTATGGAATTCGACCTTTGACATGTCAACATTACTGCATTGCTTTCTTTTCCTTGGGTTTTTTTTGGTTTTTTTTTTTGTTTTTCCTGTAATCTCAGATGAATGTTGCTGTCTGTGTAAGGGTAACTGGTTGCTGTTCCATTGGCCAAGTTTGGAATCACATGAGCTGCCCAGCTCTTGCCATCCTCCTGGTGTATATATATTTTTATTTAGTATTTCACAGTGTGGTTGTATTTAGAGGTCATTTACTGAACGAGGTAACTGCAAGTGCAGCTCAATCCCAGGCAGCAGCAGGGGAGCCAGCCTTGCCAAGGGAATTTCCTCACGGTACATGGATGTGTATAGTTTCTAGCCGAGGCAGAATTTACTGCCTGTAATTGGTTGTAAACCCACAACGCCAATTGATGTGTGTGAGAAATGTGCAGATCTTCCAAGTGGAGAGGGCAGAGTAGTGCTGGTAATCCTTCCTCAGCATCCCTTTAATAAAATTGTCATGCCAGAGTCCAAATTAGAAACCATATATTTTGGTTTGTATTTTTTTTTAACAAAATTAGTGTCAGAAGAGGTTTAGATGTGCCTGACTTCACAGTCTGGGAGACAGGGAAGGCATCAGTGCGTGTTCCTGCTCTGGTTTAAATTGCTGTTTTGTTCTTGCTGGCTTTTTTGTGTTCAGCCTCTCATTACACTGGTGAGAAATCACCACTGTTTGGTACAAGAGTGCTTGTAGTAGATAAGAAGCGCCAGGGTGGCAGCTTTAATGGCAGGGTGACAGTCCTTATTCCTCTCCTGGTCAGATCTGATGGCAGTAGCTAGTGCTTTGAGGTCTGAGCTGAAGGGGCTTTGGCATGGTCCAGGTGTCCTCCATGTGGTTTCAATGCAGAGTTCCATTCAGCAAGGACACAGAGGTTGCCTCCCACTCCTTCCTCCTCTGAGCCTTCACACATTTCAAGGACAGTTGGTGGGTGACAGGGTGAGAGGCCACTTCCAACAGCCACTGGGTTTTGGTGTGTTTTGGGGTACACTGTCCCTGGAGTGATGCAGAAAGCATCTGGGCACTGGGTTGAAAACCAGTACCTCAATAGGGACTCTGTGGATCTTTGTCCCAGGGTGACTTTATCTTACCTCTGAATTTTGAAGCTTCTGGGGGTTTTCCCTAAAAAGAACATTTGGATATCTTCTTGCAACAGTTTGCTGTCAGTGAAGGAGAGGTGGTGCTCGGTTATGTGGCCCACTGTGGTTTTGCAGCATTCCTCCCTGAGGAGCCATTTCTGCCTTCACCTCTGGTGGCTTTGCTGTCAGAGGCAGTTGACCTTTTCTGATGTGTGCCAGAGGCGTCAGGTCTTTTTCTCAGAGTTGTTTTTCACCACCTCAAACGTGTGGTGGGAGCGCAGAGGGTGTTTTTGGCAATTTTACAGAACTGTAATAACAACAAGCAAAGATGTTAGAGTTGAAATGCTAAAGAATTGGAATTGTCTGGGGTTTTTTTTGATTTTTTTTTTTTTTTTCCCCTGGTGGGATATTAGCTAAATTCGGGGTGAAGTGAACATGAAATACAGTCAGGAGCCAGCAGCTTAGGGCATGTAGTAGAGCAATTTATCCAGAAAGCAGCAAGCCACGCATTAATATTCCTGGGTTTACCAAAGGATATCATCTCTGTAGTCACCACGTTGCATATTTAAAGTAGGCAGCAATCAAGATGTGATTCCTTATATGCCATTTAAGTTCTCAGTCCTTTCTTTCAGTGAAATTGCAACAGCATCTCTGTGCGTAAGAAAAACCTGTGCCCATCTCTGCAGACACCCAGTCCAAAGTATCGCTTCTGAGAGAAATTTGTTTAATTTAGGGCCCCATCCCCCATTTCCCCCCCACCCCCCCACCCCCCAGCAGGGAGCTCAGGGCAGGGACAAAAACTGCTGCTGCTGTGCTTGGTGGGGCAGTCCCAGTGCTCTTTTGTTTTACTGGTGTCGTTGCAGCCAGAACATGCGTTTCCCATCTCCACCGGGATGGTCCCCAGCGCAGCCTGGGGAAGTGAAGCTTTTCCTGCATCTTGCTGTCCCATGTATATACATTGAGGAGATGCTTCCTCACCTCAAAGGGACTCTGGGAGAAGTCCACCCTGATGTGGGCAGGGAGAGGCTGAGAGCTGGGGAGGAAGAAATCAGCTCCCACGGTGGCTGCACAGGCACCCGATTCCTCCTGGGTCTGGCAAATTTCCTTTTGTGTTTCTGCCAGGGGCTTAAAGAGGGTGCAGAGAGGAGCTAAAAATAGTCAAAATGACCACCTCTTCCTTAAAGAAAGCAATTAAATCCCCCCACCATCCCTCAAAGTGCTCCTGTGTCAGCAAGTCGTCTTCATGGGCCCATGTAACAGCAACAGACAAATTATAAGTCCTTTATAAGTCATCTTTGCAACAGAAGCCCAGACACAGCATGCCGGCTGGGGCACCTTCTCTGAAGGTCTGTTGCCATCAATCTTGACCTGCTAATGTCATGGGGTTAAAAATACACCGGGTGCAGAATGGCTGGTAAGTGCTTTTTTTGTCGCTGGAAGAATGATGTGATGGCAGTGATTCAAACAGCTGCTGCTCATGCACCAGCCAGGGCCTATGTCCAAAGACGCGTCACCTCATTGCACAGCTCCACGTGTATGTTTTTCCTTACCATCAGCTTGTCCTTAGGAGAGAGTAGAAGTGTACAGGTGGAAAGTCATTTGGATACCTGCCTGTTGCACAGAACTGCAGCCTACACAACCATGTCATTTAAAATCGAATTTAAATGGTTTTTGTTTGTTTTTCATTTTTAGGAATGCCAAATCCCAGTGTGGATTATGGGCCACAAAGCTAATGTGTCCAAGGTTAAATACTTATTATTTTGGGCTCTGGGTCTTGTTTGGTATTGCAACCTTAGCAAAGCATCAGGGTGGGTGAAACAAATCACAGCAGTATGCTTTTGGGTTTGTCAGGTTTTCTTTGGTGTCCCATCCGGTGTCTGTGTTGGTGCCAGGATGGGCTGGTGCCTGGGGTCATCTGTGCCCTCTGGGCAACGTAGTTGTGCCCAGCAGAGATTAGAGAAGAACGGAGGATGATGAGTGTGTCAGGTTGGTGAGGTTCTGACTCCTACACAGCTGAGCAACGCCTGCAGCTTAACCACAAAGCATGTGCAAACTGGGGCTTGTTCCTTGAGAAACACACTGCCACATCCTCCACCTGTCTTGCTGGCTGAGACCTGGGCAGGGCACTAAGGGCTCCTGGTGAAAGGTTGGTCTGGCTGAATCCACTGGCAAAACTTCTGAGCTTTAGTGGAGCATCTCCATTTCCCAGGAGCTGTGGGAGTTGTTTCCAGCCTCAGAGTGCCCTCTGGTGTAATTTGGAGTAGGTCAAGGTTGTAGTGTATTGAAGTAGTTTTACTTGGCTTCCTCCTTTTCTTAAAGCTTTGCAGCCAGCATGGTTATTTGTTCATGGCTGCCAAGTAGGTGCATGCCATAAAGCACCAAGGTGTGACGTCCAGATTAGTCCCGTGTGTCATCCCAGCAGCCAGTGGTCACTTTTTTAATGATCCTTGCCACATGCAGCTTATCAAGCAGGAGGTTTGCAGGCCCAGTGTCTCAGTTTTGATTTCCTTCCAGCGATTCCTGGCAGGTCCCCAAAACCAGTCTGCAGCTGGTCCTGCCCTGGGCACTGCCTCCAGGCACATCCTTGGGGCTGC
Source organism: Megaceryle maxima (assembly GCA_024605025.1). Taxonomy (NCBI): domain Eukaryota; kingdom Metazoa; phylum Chordata; class Aves; order Coraciiformes; family Cerylidae; genus Megaceryle; species Megaceryle maxima. Next base: position 9,694 of record JANHGN010015636.1, read on the forward strand.
TTGGCCAAGCAGCATGAGCTGTCCTGTGCCAGTGCCATGTGGCATTTCAAACCCTTGGCTGAGCAGGGAAACCAGGCTGCAGAGATGTTAACCAACCCAAACCTGGCCCTTTTCTCTGGGGAAAAGGCAGGGCCTTCAGAAGAAGCGGTGGCAGCGGGAGCGTGCATTGCCATAGTTACACGGAACTGAAAACAGACCGTGAATGTGACGCATGAACACAAAAGCTGCAGCGAATATAAATCTACCCCATATGTAGAGTCCTTCCTTGGAAAAACTCTGTCTCAGTAATGACACTCTGGTTTGGAAAAAAAAAAATACTGTTTTTAAAATGGTTTCAAACCTTTGTTGGCAGCTGTAGTAATGCATGTGCTGGTAGAGAGCTGGTGTTGAGCACTTTGGTGGTGTTCTCTGCTGTCTCTGCTGGGGCTAGACTGGGTGGTTGGGATTGTGGTGGCTTATCTGGCAGCTGCTGGTTGCAGACACCTTCTAGCAGAACAGCATGGGTGTGATAGTTTGAGGAACAATATCAAGTCTGGAGTACTCTCTGCATGTCCTTTCTCCTTTCCTTCTCTCTTGAGGTGTCAAGAGTATCCTCACTTGTTCTTGCCAGGTTATTTTGTGTTGTCATCTTCCAGGAGGTGGTCTGGGTTGCAAAGCTACCTCCTCCTGCTTGGAGGTGGGACTGCTGTCTGGATCCAGTGATTTGTGTTCTTCAGTGGAAGAGGAGATGGGATTAGTTGGGCTGGAGGGTGGGAAGACCCATGCTGGAGCTGGGTGCTCTTCTGCAGCTGTGCAGCCACCGTGCTCAGATGTCCTCATAGACTCATAGAATCATTTTGCTTGGAAAAGACCTTTTAGATCATCGAGTCCAGTTGTTAACCCAGCATAGCCAGGTCATCCTAAACCGTGTCCCTCAGCACCCCATCTCCATGGCTTTGAAACCCCTCCAGGGATGGGGACTCCACCACTGCCCTGGGTAGTCTGGATTAAGCCTTAACAACCCTTTTGGGGAAGAAATTGTTCCTTGTGTCCAACATATACCTCCCCTAGCACAATATGAGGCTGTTTTGTCTTTTCCTGTTGTTTGTTCCCTGGGAGAACAGACTGACTCCCACCTGGCTCCAGTCTCTTTTCAGGGAGTTGCTCCCTTCTCAGCAGCCAGTTTTTGCTCACATTTTCTCCCCACTCTCTGCTGACCTTTCTCTTCTCTCTGTGTTTATTCCTCAGGTCGAAAACTGAGAGGAAAAGCATTTTATTTTGTCAACGGCAAGGTGTTCTGTGAAGAAGACTTCCTGGTAAGCACACAGCTGCCCCTTGTGCTGGCACGTCTTGGCCTCTTCAGCAGACACACAGCCTTTCTGCCTATCAGCTAGCCCAGCATCCTGCCTGGTCCCTCTGCTCCACCATTTACCCAGCCATGGTAGCTGTCCGCATCTAATGCAGGAAGTAGCAAAGTGAGAGGCCACAGTTTTGTAGTGCAGAGCCCCTACTCGAGGCCATAGCCTCTTGTGATGGCTCCTTCAAAGCGTGTCTCTGTGACCCTGCTGTGGAGGCAGGAGATACAAGATTTTTCTTTTCAATGAGCTGGGTTTGCTTGGGCATCTTAATAGGTATCTTTCTGCTGCCCTCAATGGATTTTGTGTGAAGGTATCTGAGCATGAAGTAGCCCCATGGTCCTCTCCTTGGCTGGTGGAGGTAAAAAGCCATATACCCTGCCCCTGATCCTAATAGACCTTCACTGAGACTGGAAAAAGTTCTATTTACCTACTGACTGGGGAAGCCTAGTGATTTCTGACAGAGGGAATAATCTTTGCTCTCATCAGTATATTCTGCACAGGCTGAAAAGGGAAAGATTAATCAAATAGATCTAAAATATTTCATTTTTCCAGTTTGAATTTCCACTGTTCAGAGAGGGCCAAAGCCATAGACAGGTGATGTGTTGTGCCTGAGCCTCATGTTGGAGATGCGACAGGCAGTGCCTAAGGGTAAGATCTTGGCAGGAGCAGCAAAAAATTCCTCTGGGCCAGAGTTGATTGTTATACTAACAGGGAGATGGGACAATACTGCTGACCTTGGAGAAGCGTCCGTAGACCTGTAATGGTGTAACCAAGGAAGAATTTGGCTTGCCAAGGCTATATGTTCAGATATTATGATATTAATGCATGATAAACATAAATAAGTGGCTTGCAGATTCACAGGGTCAAATCAGCATTTAAGTCTTGTCACTAAATGCCTTAATTGCATGGGCGTTTATGGTATTTACTTATATACTTAATTAAAACTAACTTTAGGACCTGAAAGTTACAGGAACTCACACTCCTGAACACTGGAAGTCTGGAGTCTTTATAGAATATGCTCTGGGGACCCATCCACAGATTGATATAGTGAAAAAAAGCCCTGGAAAGTTTAGCTTGTGTAAGGACTACAGACAAAAGCCATGCCAGTAACACCCCACAATATGCTGCTGTTTATGCTTGAGTAGCCTCATGAAATTTTAAGCCAATTCTCTTTTTTTGTCCTTTGCAGTATTCTGGTTTCCAGCAGTCAGCTGACAGGTGTTTCATTTGTGGTCATTTGATAATGGACATGGTAAGTGATCATTGCTTTTGGAGGAAAAAATCCCACAGCCTGTTAAAAGAATGCATCAGAAGGAAAATATATTCCTATCCAGCACTGTCTGTTGCCAGCTGGTAGCCTGCCTGACGTGAGATTGGTAGCAGAAGGAAAATCCACTGAGCCTTTTGTGGATTTTTGCGTTTTCTTTTGTAATGCTGACACCCTGCTGTGTGTGGTGCAGAGACTTTGCTCTGCCTGTTTCCAGTGCAGGTTGAAAAGCAAAGCCTTCAGCTCTCCCATCATCCCATTCTGGGCTTCCCTGGGCGGTGTGTTCATAATCCCATTGACACTTCCAGCTCTGAGGTGTGGTGGCTCTGCAGCGCTCCCTTGCTGTGGGGCATCAGCTCTGCTGAGCCTGCCTTCCCTCTAGTCAAGCCACAGCTTCCCACATACCTTTCAGGATGGAGCTGTTGTCTTCTTGATGGTTTTTGGAGGTGCTGATACTCTGGGTTTAACCCATAGTATGTGAATGAGACCTCTGTTCAGATGTACCCAAGTCCTTGCAGGTGTGTGGACATCCTGCTGAAGCAGGCAGTTCTCATTCACCTACAGCAGGTACCACCCATTTCAGACACGCACAGAGTGGGTGGTGGCTCAGGGGACCGCCTGGCCTTTAGGCAGCACCTGGTACTGCTCAGTTGGGTGCGGTTTGGAGGGAGACATACGTAATTGTGTGGCTGGTGGTGTAAAGCTACAGCTGGGGCAAAGAAATTAGGAACCTGTGGGTGAAGTCAGAGCATGTCTCCCAAGGTTTCTAATGCTTTGGAAAACATTAGAATTGGAAAAGCTGCTTTATAGTCGGAAGTCTGATCACTTGGGTGCTGGACCGTGGTATTCCAGGTGGCAGTAGCTGCCCAAGAGCCAGCAGGTGAACTGTGGCTGTTGAATTAAATGCAGTTTCCATAGCCTGTGTTAATTAGAAAGCCAGGCTAGCGAGTACAAAGCCCTGCAGTATGTAAGGAATTGCAAAAACCTATCAATAGTATTTTTTTCAGCCTCTCACAGAGAATATAAAGATCTATTTCGCTTGGTTGGCCTGGTACATCTTGCCTTCTGATCCTGCTAAGTCTTCTCTACCTGTTGGCTTCAGAAATTATCTTTGTTCCTTTAAATTCCATCCCTTCTATCCTTTGATGCTAAATACCTTGAGTGACACTCTAAATGTTTTCTTACCCATGCTAATAATTCATTTCAGGTGATATATTATGATTCCAGCTGCCCTTTCCACTGTTAACTTGTTTTTCAGCTGAGGTACCTGAAAAAAGACAAGGCCCTGCTGATGAATATGCAGCACAGTGTGGAGTGAAGCTGTGTGTTTGTTGTTTTCACCGTTACTGGCTGTCCACACGCATTTTTTCTGTCTCTTGATTTATTGCAGATCCTGCAGGCTCTGGGGAAATCTTATCACCCAGGCTGCTTCCGCTGCGTGGTCTGCAACGAGTGTCTGGATGGTGTGCCATTCACTGTGGACTCTGAAAACAAAATCTACTGTGTCAGAGATTACCACAAGTAAGGACAAAAGAAACAGCAGAGATGCTTCAATCCATGAGCCTCTAATTTAGCTTTTCTGCTAGTTAGTAAGTGCAGGTTAGTAAAATAGGGGACAGGGTTAGAAGCTGGAAGTTTGAGGATGGATCTAGACCCAAGAGATCCCCTGCATCTCTCCTCTTGTCCTGCCATTGACTCCTGTGTAACTCTGAGGAAGTTGCTTCACCCCTGGGCTTCAGCTGCTTCTTCTGCAAAGCAGAGATAGTGAGAAGTTGTGCTTGTGAAGTGTTCAGTGATGTAAGAAATGAGTCTGCTATCAAGTAAGACTGAGTGCCCATGGAAATCAATGTGAGTTGCTTTCAGAGTAGCTGAAGGGCTGAGTTTGACTTCTAAAGAATCACCCCTGAACCTGCAAGGCAAAACTTTTAGCCAGCTCTGAATTAAACAACTGATAAATCCACACAAAAAAAATCACTTCTCATTCAGACAGCAAAATAAAATGGCTGTGCTCTTAGCTGGTAGTTATATTAGAGCTGCACGTATTTTGAATGTGCTCCTGACTTGCTTTGCGCCTTGCTTTGTTTTCTGAGCAGGCAGAGTTGCTCAGGCAGCCCCTGGAACTGTTCTGTGTTGTGCCAAGATTGGAGTTGGCCAAACATTACTTAGAATCAATGCTAAAATGAGTTTATGATCTGGGGATGCAAAGCTTTCCTGTGGATAAGTTATTTACAGCTGCAGCTTTTCATCTTATCATGGAGAACATACGGGCCTCTCTTTTTATGTCAATCTATAATTTGCCAACAATTTCTCATTGCTCTTCCAGAGTTTTAGCTCCAAAGTGTGCAGCATGTGGACTTCCCATTCTGCCCTCTGAGGTGAGAGCCTTTTATTCCCTATCTCCTCAGGGGAGGGAAGGAAGGAGCATTGTGTCTCGGGTCTTGCCCTCTCTAACACTTGACTTTGTGTCAAGATGGACATCCTTGTGGATGAGAAGAGATGATTGCTCCTTCTGGAGCCCAGCCTTTTGACCTAAGGTCATACGCTGTTCTTGAAATGTGACCTTTATTTTGCTTGATATGAAGCTTATTCTTGCTGGGCTAGTCTGCTTTCTTCATCTCCTGCAGGATTATACTGCTGCTGGTTTTGTGTTTGGGATACCTTTCCTTCACGTCAGTAAATGCTGGTGGCCCTCATGAAGGTCCTCTGTGTGACCCTCCTGGGACTAGCTTGCTTTAACACTTGATGGAGATGAATCTTGGGCAAAACCAATTTAAAATGCTGATAAATGTGATATATTGAAATTACCAAATCATTGATGTGTGATTTGGGATAGATGTGACAGAGAGAATTTTACATTTCTGGTGTCACATTTCAGAGGACATCTGCAGCCAGTCAATGATGAAGCTTTACTCTAAAAACAACTGCAGGTGGCAGTTTTGATTTGTGGTGTCCAACAGCAGCCCAAAATCATCTCCTCACCACAGAGTGCATGTGTCTGATCCTGTTCTAAACCTCTGTTGTTTCTCTTTTGCTTGAATGCTTGCAGGGGTCTGATGAAACCATTCGAGTCGTGTCCATGGACAAGGACTACCATGTGGAATGTTACCACTGTGAGGTAGGTCAGCAGCTTTCTCGGGGACTGGGCACTTCATAGTCATAACTACTGTTATTTTTAAGATGGGAATAAATCTCCTCCCTTCGAATGGCAGTAGATGAGCAATTCAAACCTTGCTTTGTATGACCCTTTCTGTCAGCAGCTGAGAAACTTCCAGTTTGAGGACAGAAGATTTTTGCAGCAATGTGTCTTGGCTGCCATTTTGTTTGCTGTCTATAAAGTTAGGGACGAAGAGTTAATTATCATCGTTAAACTTGGCAGTTTATTTGTTAATGAAGGAATTGTGGTGACTTAGTAAGGTTTTATTGCTGCCTTTCAGAAGCCTTGAGCTCCAGATCATGTTAGCATATCTGATTTATTAGGCAGATTGTTCAGAACTGCTTGGGTGATGCTTGTGCATTGTGAGTTACTGTCACTTGCATGGGAAGTGAATGTGTCATTAGGGCTGGAGAAAGGATGAGGCTGCACAAAAAAATCCCATGAGATGCCAGCTCTTAAAAACCATTTGATCTCTGTGCAGGGCTTCTCAGAGAACTTTCATACTTCTGCGCTGTGAATTAAAATAAATAGTTTGGGCCCCTCACTCCTAGAACGACACTGAGGGGCTGGAGCATGTCCAGAGAAGGGCAATGAAGCTGGAGAAGGGTCTAGAGGACAAGTCTTGTGAGGAGTGGCTGAGGGACCTGGGGTTGCTCTGCCTAGAGAAGAGGAGGCTCAGGGGAGACCCTTTCACTCTTGACAACTCCCTGAAAGGATGTAGGAGCCAGGTGGGAATCAGTCTGTTCAACCAAGGAACAAGCAACAGAACAAGAGGAAATGGCCTGAAGTTGTGCCAAGGGAAGATGAGATTGGATATTAGGAAGAATTTGTTTACTGTATGGGTTATGAGGCATTGGAACAGCTTGCCCAGGGCAGTGGTGGAGTCCTCATCCCTGGAGGTACTTAAGTCATGTAGATGTAGCATGCGGGAATATAGTTTAGTCGAGGGCTTGTCAGTATTAGGTTAGCGATTGGACTTGATCTTAAAGGTCTTTTCCAATCTAGGCAATTCTGTGATTCTGTGACACACTAATAATTTGCACGGCCTCTCTTTGCAGGACTGTGGGATGGAGCTGAATGACGAAGATGGACACCGCTGCTACCCGTTAGATGAACATTTGCTTTGTCACTCCTGTCATCTGAAACACATAGAGAACGGCACGACCCCAGCCACTGTGTACCAGCACCACTTCTAGCTGGCGAGGCCAACGTTGGAGAGCCAAGATAGGAGACTTGTTACATGATCTCCCTCTCCCCATCCTCAGCTGATTTCCTGTGCGTGTTTTTTGCCAGTCGGAATGTTCTTGTAAAAGGATATGAGAGATTTTTTGCTGGATTCCCAGAGTTTGTATGCTTGTGAAGTTCCAGCTGCATCAAACCACATCTACTTGGCCAAGAATGTGGCGTGTTACCTAAACTGATTGATTTATGTGCCTTTTTTCTGCTGTCTGGAGATTCCTCTTGGCTTATTTTGGAGGATTCTTCAGTGAAAGCACAATTTGCTGTCGTGCCTTTGAACTCAGATCGTGCCATGCACAGTTAAAAAGCCAGAGGCTGGCTGGCCTGCCTGCCGGGGACATCCTGTCAGTCTACTGAGCATTTCCTGACAAGCACATTTCATCAGATTCCCTGAAGTACATCAACCTATTCATACCAGTTTTTAGACACTCCCTCTCTCTTTTTATTAATTCTTCAGGAAAAGAAAAGAAAGGGGTCTGTGAAAAATGGTGCACTCAGATCTCCTGGTTAATTCCCTGAACTCTGGTATGCAGTCTGGCTGTAAAAGTACCAACTCTCTGGGCGCAAACTGGGTGTGCTGGCAGGCAGCCAGAGGCTGACATCCCATTGCAAACACAACAAAAAACTGGAACAAGCTGCGCTAAGCTACCACAATGACTTGGGGCTTGTGTATCCACATGATACACTTGGGCCAGCCTGCTGTGTCAGAGCCTGAACAGCAGCGGATCGTATTTGGAAAGGAAAGGTTGGATGCTGAAAGTGTGGGCATGGGGGAAATCCATCTTCGTTCTTGCTTGCAGAGCTCACTTTGGAAAAAAGCTCTTCGTACACAGGCACTTGCCTGAGTTTTCCAATTTGTCCCTGCAGCTCAGCCCCTGGTCTGGCCGCTCCTTTCTGTGGTGTTTACCCAGCACAAAGCTATTTCGTAATGGTGCTTATTTTGAGCTCTGGGAACAAACTTGAGGGTGTTAGGGGATTTAGAGCCCGGCACCACAACCTGCGCTCAGACAAGTATGTTGGTATAAACAGATTTGCTCCCATGAATAATAGCTTATCTGAGCAAGGGGTTAGAGAGCTTGGCCCTTACTTTCTGTTCTGCTGGGAAAGCAGAAAGGCAAATAGTTTCTTTTTTTTGACTCCCACCTGCTTTACAGTGAAAGAAATCTGCTCCTCCAGTATGTGTTACATGTGCGATAGGTGGGCCTGCAGTGCATGTCCTGTGGGTACCAAAGCTGTGCAACCCCTTGTGCATTAAGGTACAAAGCCTTTGTTTAAGAAAAAGCTCTCTATGTAAAGCCTCAGCTGCAGCTGGGGATCTTTGCTCCCCTTTCCAAAGTACTGTGTGGAAAACTGTGGAAGCCATGTTGCTCTGAGAGACCAGCTGTTCTGCGGCTCGTGCTTTTCCTAGCTCTTGATTTTTCAGAGCAACCCCTCACCTGCATTTTCTGGTCTTCATTTTGGAAAGATCTGAAAACACTAGTGGGACAGGTATTTTCTTTCTTAAGCTGTGTTTTAAGCTACTGTCTCCTTCTTGCAGCCTTGCCCCCAACCCCGAAATATGCTGGAAAGAGGGGGTGGGGAGAAGGACAATTTTCCTTTGTGGAAAGCCTCCACAAGCAGGCTGTTTGTGGCTCTCTGTCTTACAGGAGCCCATTTCCATCACCAGAAAGTTTGGCCTCTGCTCCCACACAGTGTCTTGTTACTCCCGTCAGCCGTTCTGTAGGAGATGGAGGCTGCCCTACTTTTGGTTATGAGGTCCCATATAAATTATTAAGTGCCAACCCTCTCCTTTCTCCCGTATTTACAAAGAGCTAGAAATGACAATGTGAAGCTGTTGAAAACAGAGTGTGTGAACTCGCGGGCTTGAAGCTGAAGCATCCCCTGCATTGCCCTGCTCCCCTGCATTGCCCTGCTCCCCTGCATTGCCCTGCTCCCCTGCATTGCCCTGCTCCCCTGCATGTGCTAATTTGCACCGCTTTTATCTTTGGGAGTTCTGGGTTTCTTTAAGCTGATTGTTCTTTCTCCTGGGCTGTGGGTGTTGTGAATCCCTGCTGAGTTCCCCTAAGGGGAAATGGGGCAGTCAGGTCAGAATTTCAGAAAGCTTGTCAGATTCTGCCTGTCTCCTGGGATTGGGTTCTGCTGTTCACGGGAACCTCGTCTTTTATTTATGAAGATGCTAGGAAAAGTTAGTCTTGATTCCTCCCCCAGCATGCTCTTCAGACTGGTTTTAGGGTAAGGGACCTTGGAAGTCCCATTGTGCTGGTAATGAGTAACTCTCATGCAAATACTTATTCCTGTGAGTCCCCTGAAACTTGCTTTCAGGAACCAGAGGTTAATAGATCTTTTTCATTCAGCTCATGCTGTTAAATTTCTATTGTTTAGATTGCAGAAACTCATTTAAATAGGGTATTTTGCATAAAAGCTGGGGAAAATCCCCAGCTATAGAAAGAGCAGACTTTTTTTTTTCCTGTAATTTAAAGTGTAAGAAACACCTGGGATCAAAGTAGGCAGAGGCAGGCAAAAGGAAAAAAAACGGAATTATCTTCCTGTGCTTTCTCCTTGTGCTGATTTTTAGCACTGGGCAAATCTTTGGCATCCCTGAATTTCAGTATTTGGGTCTGTTCATAAGCACTGCTGTGACCTTCACCTCTCTCCCATGAATTCACAGCCCTGGGGAAAGTAATGGGCACAGGCTTCCTGATCAATTTAGTCCCTATTTTGCACTTGCCTGAGCATTTTACTGCTTTATTATTTTGGCAGCAGCAAAACTGGGTCCTCACTTAAAGGAAACTTTACACAAGCTCTCCATCCTTACTTGAATGCTTTGGTCTGCTCCTCCAAATCACCTGAAGATTGGCCTGCTGCTGGTTGATGCAGCAGCAGCAGCTTCATGCCCAGTGGCTGTTGCTAAGAAAACAACATGAAGGAGTCCCACTGAAACCAGTAAGGCTGTGCATGTACATGAGAAGCAATGTGTGTGCGTAGGTCAGTGCTGGATCAAGGGCAGGGTGGTTTTATTACAGGCGAGACATTACTGGGAATGAACCTGGGGCAGTGTAGAATCTGCCTTGAAATGATTGCTGGAATGGACTGACAACTTTTTTTGTCAATAAACAAAACTAGGTACTGAAGCAGTGGGGGTGCTCAGAGAAGGGAGGCTCTGACTAAAAAGCAGAGTAACTGTAGGGTGAAGGTGATTACAAAGAGCAGGAGAGAAGGTGGCACGGAGGGGATTTACTTTTTTTAGGGTATTCCTGGACATCTATTAGACCTGCTGGTCTGGACAGCACATCTCCCACATCGGCCTTGGCTGCGAGCTCTGTGTTCACTTTTGGTGCTGTCACGTCAGTGCTGCCTGCAGGCAGCTAAGGGCCATGGCCAGACAGACACACATCCCTTTTCCCCATCCTCTGAGGCCGAGCACCTGCATCACTGGGAGGGAACGGGACCGCATTTCTATGGTCATTTTTCTGTTTTGTTTCTCCACCCTGCTGCTGTCTGTCTGCAGTGGCACGAGGTGTACATACCAGAGCCAACAGGGCAGACATCTTCCTCCCACGAGCCAGAGTCTGGAGCTGCTCACCCACCCCTTTCCCAAAGAGAAGTAAAATGAAGCTTTTCTGAGCAATAAAAATCCTTACCCCAGTTTCTTCTAGGGCAGAGAGAAGCCCATTACATCAGTAGCCCTCTAAGACAAGATGAGAGATGGGAAGAAACTGTCTCTATGTGAAAATATGTAGGGTAGAGCCCCTGAAGGCAGATGATGAGGATGCCCATGGCCCTGGCAGAGGGATGACCATGATGCCCAGTGCTGTGGGCACTGACCCTTGTCCCTGCGCAGCAGGTCTGCGGTGCTTGACCGGACGGGAACTCCAGCACACACACTCAGGCTGTGGCTTTCTGTATCTGGAGAGCAAAGCCAGGGCCTGGCTGACAATACTGAACGGTACTAATTCTTTTGTTTATGCTTCCTTTGAAGCTCAACTCCAGGAGAGAGTACTTTAGGATTTGTGCTGATGTAACTAACCTTAGCCACCTGTGAACACAGCCCTCTTTTATTCTGCGCTGTTAGATATTTATAAAGAATGAATGGCAGCAGCAAAGGGTGAAGCCACAGGCCTTCACTGTGATTTCAGTGATTAAAGACAATATCTTAAAGCAATGCTTAGTGTCATGTCTTTCCTAAAATTATCATCACCCAGAGTCCACGATAAGGGAGTTATGCTGTGAAATGAATCATTGAATCTTTTTTGTTGGAAAAGCCCTTTAAGATCACCGAGTCCAACCATTACCCCAGCACTGCCAGGTCACCCCTAAAACCATGTCCCTCAGCACCACATCTCTGTGGCTTTGAAAGTCCTGCAGGGATGGGAACTCCACCACTGCCCTGGGCAGGATGGGCCAGGACTTCACAACCCCTGTGGGCAAGAAATTGTTCTTCATGTCCAACCTAAACCTCCCTTGGCACAGCTTGAAGTGCTGTGTACTATGGCTTGTTCCAGCGCTGCATCCAGAGACAGGGTGTAAGTACTGCTGGCTGAGCAGCAGCACAGAGCTATCAGCTAAAATGAAGGGGAGGAGTAACTAATTATACTTTGGGGTTCCCTCTTCCTTGACACAAGAAATTGGGAAAATGGCCAGGAGTTGGCCAGGGTGGGTCTGTGCAGGAGCAGGGGGGCTGCCCAGGAGCGAGAGCAGCACCCTCTGACTGAAGTCCAGGAGGAAAAAACGAACACTGGAAAGGCAAAGAAGGAAGGGAAGGCGGGGGGAAAAAAAAAAGTCGAGCCAGCCAGGAGTCGAACCTAGAATCTTCTGATCCGTAGTCAGACGCGTTATCCATTGCGCCACTGGCCCGCTGATTTCCTACTCTCTACCCACAGGCACTTCATTGTGTATCTCACGATGAGGACGCTGGCAGCGCAGCCAATCCAACGCGACTTCCCCGCCGACTCCCCACCCAGCTGCCGCTCTGGGGCGTGGCTCAGTTCTGGCCCCGCCCCTCTCTGCGCGTCATCTTTTCAAGCTGCCCTGGTGGCCGCCGGCGCGCTGGGGGCGGGGTTAGAGCGCGGCGGCTCCGCCAATGGCTGAGCCGGCGAGTCAGCCCAGGCCCGACCCCGTTCCTCCATAGGCGCTGCCCCGCCCTGGGTCGCTCGCTAACGCGCCCGAGTCGGTTTGTCCCGTGTGGGGTCCCGTCCTTCAAGGCCGGGGGTGTGCGGCCGGGGCTGAGGGGGAGACAGCGACGCGACGGCCGGAGACCAACCGTAGGACGACGAATGGCGGCGGCAGGGGCGGCGGCGGCGGCCTACGCCAGCCTGAAGCTGTGAGTGACCCGCCGGGAGGGAGCGGGGGGAGGGGGACCCGGACGCGGCTCTGTCACCTGCCGCTACCGGCGGGAAGGGGAGGGGAGCGCCCGGCCACTGCGGCGATAGCCGCCTGCCCGCTTCCCTTAGGGGCCCGCACGTCCCGCCGTGCTTCACTCCGCACCCGGCTCCGGGGACTGTGCCGGCCTCGCCGCCTTCCTTTCTGGGTGAGGCGAAGGACTTGGCCCGCGGCAGCGGCTGCGTGCGACTGCCCGGGGCGGGAGCGGGGAAGAGGGAGGACTTTGGCCGCGGGTCCGGATCCCGTCCCCTTTCGCCGTCCATCTGGTGCAGCAGCCTCCGAGAGTCGGCGGTTCGAGTGTCCGTCTCTGCACTGGGGCCCGCCTCGGCGTGGCGGGCGAGCGCCCGCCGGGCTGCGGCGGGCGAGCGAGGCACCCGGGCTGCTTTCTGTTTCCCTGTCGGGCACTCGAGAAACTCCTGTACCGGTGCTCATGTAAAGCTTTGCATACGCAATGTCACCTGCCAGCGGAAGGTCCTTACACGTACTTAACCGTCAGCCTTTTAGGGCACAGGTTGGCTTTTTTTCAGGTATAGTTTTGATGCCAGTTGATGGTTTTGCACTTTGGGGGCTCTGCTGTGTACTGCTTTGCTGTGGCTTTTCCAATAAATCCTTCTAACCTCCGGTGCCATGTTTTCTTTCAACCAAAAGATTTTAGGGGAGGATGTAACCCTTTAGACTTCTATATGCTGGATGTTTGCTTGCTGCCCCTTATACAGCAAAAGGAATTGTGTGACCCAAGTTAAAATTGAAGAGGCGTTTCCATTTTAAGCCCTCACACTGGCCGGTTGGAACTCCTGAGAAAATTACTCTGAGTGTGAGACTTTGTGGCTGTCTGAAGCCAGCAGTGAAATGTCCTTGTGTGTCCTAAAGGCATTCCCAGGCTTTTGACGTCCAAATATTAGCTTGAAAGTCTGTAATTGAGTTACTGATGCCATTTTCAGGCAGCAGTATTCAAAATCCATTTTTAAGCCTGACTTAGCTGTACTTAATGCTTTGTTAAATTTCATTTGACAGGCATCTTTCGGATTCAGAGCCAACAGATCTTTCTTGAAGACCTGTTTAAGCAGTTGTCATAATGCTCTTATGTGTTTAAAAATCACTGGTCTTTCCTTATTTTTATTAGGTAGCTATGAGGGTACACAGATGCTGGAGATAATTGGCTATTAGTGAAGAGTAAGATCATCAGTGGTGGTTGAAAGACTTGCTTATTTGGCAGAAAGCGGCTTTTTTCACTTGTCACCTAAACAGTATTTGTCTTTCTTTAAGCTGAACTTGTGATCTTTTTTGCCTGCAAAGAAGAAAAGGTGAGTTGTATGAGTAGCAGTAGTACACAGTTGTTCTTACTGAGATGTTTAAGTAAAAGCACTTCCTTTGGATACAAGTTAGTAAAGAAATCTCTTATTTCAAGTTTGATCTAAACTAAAGTAAGTTTTGATCTTTTTAGAGCAAGGCTGTTTCAAACGTAGCTTTAACATGAAGTTTTTCATAAACTCGAAACCAGAATTGTTTTGTATCCTGAAAAAATGGGCTTCTCCTTGTTGTTACACCAAGCTGTCGTCATGCCGGCAGTTTAAGTATAGAACCATAACATGGGTGATGAGTCAGACTTACGAGATTGACATGGCAAGGACAATGTTCTGAGAAATCCAGGCTTAGTGGTGACTGTTTCAGTTTTGTTTTGTTTTTTATTTTGTAAACTGACTTCTCATTTTCCCTAAGAAAAGGTGAGATTCTGGAACCCTAGCTCTTCTGGGTCGGCAGTTAAGTTCAGGTGATATGAGTAAAAATGTTGATGTCTAGTGTCTGTGTTACTGTTGGAACCAGATGAGTTATACCAACAGTTAGGGGGAATAGTATTTCCAATCACCCAAAAGTTGCTATCCATAGTTGTGTTAGCTGTGCCACCACTGTACTTAAGTTAACTTCCTCTCATGGCCTCAGGATCAACCAGTAAAATTCAGGCAGCCATTACAGATAGCAAACTAGTGGATGCGAGTGAAGCTACCAGTCCAGTTAATAAAACTGATTGGTAAAGCTGTCTGCAGAACAGAGAGAATCCTGGTTCTTGTTCTGGCTCACTTAAAGCCACCTTTATTTCCTCTGCACTTGGATGAAGACTTATCTTGCTGATAGCCTGCGCAGTGTCCTGCGGCTGTCTGTCACGAGCTGTGTTTCCAAGTTAAAACTCCTCCTGCACACAGTTATGCCTGCATGCCCTGTGGAAGTACTCATCAGTCATGAGTGTAGCTGCCACACTTGAACGTGGTGCCTTCCACCTCACTGTGTTTGGGGAGGGGTCTGAAAGGGCATCTTGTCTTTGGCAGTTTTTTGCTTGTTTTCTAACCAGAGTTTGGGTAATATTTCTGGAAGGAACAGCTACACCTCCTGTTTTTTTCTGCTTAAAATGTCTGTTGTAGTGAAGCTAAGTGATGTTGGTTGAGGAGGGCATTAACTTGCATAGTAAACTATTTGTCATCTTGAGTGAAGCTTAACTGGAAATAGTCATTCTGAAGCTCCACCTTTAATGCATGCTCTCTTTGTTGTTTTTCAATAGTATTTCCATTAGTGTTTCCTCAATCCTGGCATTATACTGCCTATCTTATCCCTGAAACAACTGCTGCTCTATGGGCAATGTTCCAGTTCCTTCAGCTGTTCCTGCTTGAGGACTAATATTTATTGTGGATACATTAGCACACTTGCTCACCTAGAAAATCTAGAATCTCTGGAGTGTTGAAACCACTGGCGTGTTAGGGCTGTTACTTAACATGCTGTTGGGATCTCTGTATAAGCTGACATCTTTCCTTCATTTCACAGCAGACAACTTTGGTGTCTCGAGTACAGCAAATGCATTGCTGCACAGCACAGGACATGCTTTTTGGCTTCCTTTATCACAACGTTTAGAAGCTGACATCAAAGTTTCCTGCATTAGGGCAATGTTAAGTATTTATGGTGTAATAATCAATTACTGAAGTAAGGGTTTGGCTGTTGAGGCCTAGAAGGCTTAAGTGGTATTGAGTGAAGTACTATATTTAGTTGCCATTAGAGCATGATAGGTCCTCTTTTGTGTGCTCTCCAAACACAGGAATATTCTTGCCTGTAAGATCAACCCAATTAAAATGTGGGATGCAACTTTGCATCATCTTCACAATATACATCACTGCTTTGCAATATAACTAATGAAGTAAAACTTAGCAGTTTTTAATTTGTATATCTGTTATCTCACTTAACTGTAAATGAAGCTGACTTTTCAGTTGGTGTAAGCAAGCAGCGGTTTGCAGCTTGGTTGGTTTTTTTTGTTTCTGCTATATTGGGAATCAACACTTTTTCCCTCAACTTTGTATTGTAGGAATGAAATGAGTGTGTTGCTTTACCTCTTGGCAGCAACCCACATGGTTTGAGTTGGAGAAGACTTTTCAATATGAGATCCAAGTCACCTTCAGTAATGTTTGAAACTTGAATTTGGTGGTTGCAGTTCAATATCTTTCCTTTTCTGCAGTATATTGGGTTATACTGTGTCAAGTATTTCCATTTATCACTCCTGTTCTTTGGTAACACTGAGTAGTCCATGATAATGGCGGTCAGATTTTTTTTTTTGTATTAAAAAAAAAATAAACAAGAGGAACTTATTTTGCTTATTATTCAGGATTTAGTGTGAAACTTCTTTGGGCCTTGGCCTCTTTCTCAACTAGATTCATTTTAGAAAACTTTCAACTACTTATACAAATGAAGCAAGGACTAAGTGAATCATTCTTCTGTTAAAATCTTTGAAGAGCACTAATTCTCCCACTTCTGATTTAACATTTTGCATTACATTAGGCATTTCTGCTTGTGGAGTTGCAATTTAGGCAGTTTTTAATCACGATCCCACCAGAGAAGTATTTTAAGTTCTCTCAACTTCATGGACTGGCAACTCAATCTCCTCCCACCCTTTCAAACAAAACCACCCAAAGCTCCAAAACAGCCAGTGATGAGACTGTCCCAGTGTGCTGGTAGCTGCTGAAGCTAGGAGACAGTTTGATTCGTTGAACTGAAAAGGGGGATCACGTGTCTTGTGTTCTCCATGACACTTTTGTCACTGAATCTGATCTTAGGACTGTGGGAAGGAGGATTTTCATTGCAAAGTTTTATTTTTGTGTGTGCACTGAGGGTAAAACACAGTTTAAGCCAAGTTAGAAATGTGCAGGCACTGTGTAAGAGGAGATAAAGGTGATAGAAACCTGGTAAAAGGGCAGTGGTAGTGCCAGGAGACAAAATATAGGCCAGGAGATGGAGAAATGCTGGGGCCTGGTCTAGCGAATCAGGGTGTATGATGCGTACTGAGACCAGGTGTAATTTGCACTGGCAGCCTTAATTCTCTCATTTTTCTTAACTCGTGGATGATAAGGGTAAGAGACTTCATGGTCTTCAGGGAGAAATTACTATTCTTGAGTGTAGTAAACAGAAAATTTATTTGACAAATATTCTACCCCTGTAAGCTTTTTCTCAGCTATTTGAAAACAGGCTGTAACTAATATGCAAGTGAATCTTAGGGCTGAGACTATGGTACAGTCATGGCCATAGTGCAGCTTTTGAAAAGGAAAAGAGCAGCTTTTAAAGATACAACTGAGCATTTTCATCCATCATCAGTGCCTTGGATGGTCCATGCAGATGTCTTGTCTAGATTGTGTTCTTTATACAGAGTCTTCAAAAACTGGAGTTAGCTTTCTCGCTACTTTGGACACTATTTTACAGCCTTCTCTGTTAAAAGGTTTATTAATTTTTTCCAACTTGCTTTGCTTAAGATCATCAAATGAATAAGAAATTAAATTACCTGATGAACAGTTAACTTTAACACAAACTTTAAAGCAAATGTCTTGTGGGTTTGGGTTTTTTTTCAGTTCAGTTAAGCTTTTTGTCTCCTTGGGCTTTCCTCTAATTGCCTACAGGGGTTGTAGAATCACCATCTTTGGGGAGTCAAAAAACACCCTAAGAAACAGGGTTTAACTTTGAAGTTGCATCAACTTTGAAGTTGGCCCTGCTTTTAGTGGGTGGAAGGTGGGGTGTTAGACATGTTAAAAGAGGTCTAGAAGGCCTCTTTCAAAGGCTGCTTCTGATCTAAATTAGGGTTCTAATTCAGCTTTCTGAAGGATTAAAAAAAAAAACCAAGTAAATACAGATGTGAAGAAATGCAAGGTCTATTTAGGGAGAAGAAGCCTAAAAATATCCATCTTGTAGAATAAGCTTCCAGAACAGAATGTTTAAAATTCTGACCCCTGGTTTTGTCAAGCCTTTAACTAAGAAGAATAATGAGATTTAACACGAGTTGGTGTTTGGGGTTTTTTTTTGTTTAGCATTTCCTGTGTATAGCTACAAGTCACTTCTGCATAACTCATGTAGTGTTGCACAGTATAACATGCCTGGCTTCTTGCAGGTATCTCAGTAGGTGTATTTTTTTTTTTAATATTTCTGAAAACTATTTCATTTTATGGCTAGCATTATACTGCCTTCAGTTTTCCTGGAGGGAAAGACAGCTGTGAAATGTGTGGTGTTTCCAGTGGACTCTTGCAATACTTAACACCTATTGCACATTAGAGTGTTTTGTGTCACTACTGACATTATTTTTGCTTACTAGACTTGCACAGTGATACCTTAGTTTCTGATATATTAGAAAGTCTTTGTTTCAAAATCTTCTGATTTTGAAGTTTGGTTTTGGCTTATGAGACTTTGAAGTGACACTGTTCAAGTTTACAGGAATTAGAGTGGACCACTGTATACACAAACTCACTTTTGTCTTTAACTTCTAGTAATAAACAAGAAGTAAGATTATTAAACAAACTGCAGATTTTGCAATAACTGATTGCTCAACTTGCTTTTTTTTTTTTTTTGGCATTGTCAACACCAGTGGCTATTGGGAAGTAATCCAGTGAGAATTTTGGGGTTTGCAGCTGAAATAAGGTCTAAAATGGATTGTTCTGTCTTCAGGTGGTGAAGAATAAATAAAGCCCAAGTAAGTGTTGCTAAGCAAATTATTTTTTTTCTCTCCCTTCTCTTAAAGGCATATAACACCAGAGAAGTTCTATGTGGAAGCTTGTGATGATGGAGCTGATGATGTGCTTGCTATTGACAGAGTCTCCACAGAAGTCACTCTTACAGGTTCTGTCCTGCAAAAAACCTTTGCTTGGAATGCCTTTTTGCTGTGGGATTTGTGCTGTGGTAACCAGGGGGGTTGGGGTGGTTTCAGTAAGACTGCCCATCTCAGCAGTAAAAATGGACTCATCCAAGTTACTTGGGATTGGTGCTACAAGTCCAAAATCAAACATAGGAAGGGTTGAACACTGGGGCTCTGCAGCTTTTGCAAGTTGTCCCACTGCTATCATTTAATACTGAAACACAAATTTTCATAAAGCCTCTAGAAAAATCAGCAGTAAAAAACCCTCACTGTAAATTTATTTCTGTGTTGCAAATCTGGATTCAAATGTCAGTACAAGTAGTCTTAAGCATGTTGATGCTGAGGCCTTCACAATTTTAGTGTCGTATTTTTAAGAATATGAAACTAATGCATAAAAACAATCAGAGGCATTAAATGAGAACATGAAATGAAGGTAAAGGGTTATTTCCCGTTTGGTACTGCAGGTGTTTGCACCTTGGTACTACTAATTGCTAAGCAGACAGAAATGCTACAGTTATGTTAATGTAAAAGCAGTATTCTCTTTTTTTTTTATTTTTTTTATTAGACCTCTTGTATACTTCATGTAAGATGAATGTGCCTGCCCCACTGATAGGTTTGGTGCTGTAGTATACTGTTTCACTTTCTCTTTCAGTGTTGTCCTGTCAAAACTATAAAGACAGTTGTCCCGATCTTTTTAGTCTGCATCTATTCGCATTACTGGTGTTTTATCCAATGAACCTGGGAGGTGTTTAAAGCAAAGGAAAATTCAAGCAGTACCTTTCTCTGCTTCCCAAGCTCTTCACTCTTGTGTGAATGTTCTGTTGGTTTGTTTTTTTAAACTTCTCTGATATCACTCCTATTATTCTACAAGTGTGGATACATGCTAAGACTTCTGATTGATATTTGGATTCCTTTTGGATCTCTTGGTATTGTTGTTTGGAATACCACATTCCTTGCCACATCTATGCTGTTGCTGGTAATTTTGCAGAGATAGACCAAAAGGTAAACTGTGTCTTGGAAATAGGCTGAGGCTCAGAAGAAGCAGCTGGAAGTGGGAGGCACAAGCATTTAGGCTTTGTTTGTCCTTGATGTCATCAAAATAGAAAGCTTCTAGAAGCTTGCAGGACAATACATTATTGAGGAGTCTACTTGCTATACTATCACATGAATGCGCTTGTATTTATTCTATTGAATGCCTTTTGCTTAAATAGTAAAAATTCGATTAGAAGACTTTCACATCCTTTCCTCTCCCATCTCCATCAGGCTTTCAAATTCTGTCACATTGCTTCTTATATTTAAGACTCCAGCAAAACTTGAGATTTGACCAAGAAACTTTGACAAACCTAGTTCAACATTTTTCTGATATAGTCATGAAAGAAGCAGTCTGAAAATTTGATTATTTTTCCTTCTGCTTTTCAGTTAAGAAAGATGTTCCTCCTTCAGCAGTTACAAGGCCTATATATGGTATTTTGGGAACAATCCGATTGGTGGCAGGTAAGGAAAATAGAACAGTGCTCTTTAAAATACTTAGGCAGAATACATTGCTAAAGAAGCTATAAAGACAAAAATAGTATTTGCAAGTATCTGGGGTTATACTTTAATCAGTATGATGGGCTTTTGTCATGGCTGCTAGACGATGGAGGAATCCAAATATAGTTCATCATGAATGTTCATGTACCTCAAATCTGTAACAGCCCTAGATATAGGGTGAACTGACAGCTTGTTGAGTTTTATGGAAAGCGTTTCAAATGTGTGCAAAAAAACCTTCATGTACTTACTCATCAGAAGTATGCAGAATTTGATGCAACAGTCAAATCAGGTTGAAGTTTGACAAAATCAATTTTGGTACACAAATAACTGAGCATGACAGGGTGATAGACTTGCAGATGCAGCTGTTCGAGTAATACTGTGTTCCAGCTTTGCTACAAATATAAAGAAAATTCATTATTAAAGAAAAAGGACAGACTGGAACAATTCTAAACTTAAGGGAATTGTAGGATAAGAAGAGTAAGTTCTCTTTTTCTAAGTATCTCAGAGGTGTTCAGTTACTGCCACAAATTACACCTGATGCATGTAGTCTGAGGTTCCAGGAGAGTAAGTGTTGCTATTGAAAAGATCTTAGTGTAGACTTTGAATTTTGAGTCTAAGGTAGTTTGAGAAGTGATGTAATAAAGAGCATGCTCACTGAATAAAAGCCTTCATATATCGAAATTATTTAGGTTCACTCATTGCAGCATTGTCAATGGAGGCAATGTATCTCTGTGTTGAATGCAGTAACTTCTGACAGGATCTTAAACTACTGAATTTTACATCTTCATATTCTGAAGAATTGTGGCTCTTGCAGAGTAGGAGCAGTGTAATGCACACTCCTGTGTTAGGTACTTGTTTTAGGTACTGTCTGTTTTAAAACTCACCTGCCCCAAAGGGGACTCTCTTCACTTTACAGGTTTGGTAATGACTTGCTTTAATCTGACTGAATAGCGCTTAAGTATAGAAGATTTTTAATATATGCTTTTTTTTTTTTTAACTTTGCTCTTTCTGATTTACAGGCACATATCTTATTGTGATAACAAAAAAGAAAAAAGTAGGTGAAATTTTCAGTCATGTAATCTGGAAGGCCACAGACTTTGACATCCTCTCCTACAAAAAGACTATGCTGCACTTAACTGATATTCAGGTAGGTGAGTTGATGGGGGGAGTGGTTTTTTTATTAGCTTCTTGAACTACATTTTTTTTCCCCGATTTGTTCAGGCTACTATAATTGATGTAACATTTGGTATAGATGTATAAAAGTTATGTCATCCAAGGTAAACTTGTACTGTATGACTTAGAATATCATCCCCAGAGTCTGATCTGCAGCTTGTGAATTTTTCCCCCTTTAAAGACTGTACATGCTTCTTAATGTTCTTGCCTGTGAAGTCTTTACTAAGTCTGATAGCCCCTACAATTATCTGCCTTGCTCTCATCTAATTATCTGTCTTGCTTAATTAACGGAGTTGTTCAATTACCTAATTACTCATCAGGAAAGAATTGATTTTTTTTTTTTTTGAGGGGGAGGGAAGGGACGAGGATTGTTTAAAACAGTTGTGTTGTGGATTGGTAAAGAGTAGATAAGGGTGTCTGAGGGAATCTGATGCTCTTTCAGGAAAGGAATGAGGCTAATCAGAACTTGAGCCAGAACACCGTTTAATTATTGGGGTGATATTGCCAGTAAATTGTATCTTTTCTTATTGTCTTGCCACTGTGTCTCAGTTTTTTGACTGAATGATTTTTCAAGGGAGCTATTAGCTTCCTTTTTACTTGAAAGTTGCTAATATTAGTTTAATATCAGTGGTTATGTACCCCACAGGAATCCTGTTCTCTGCTTTCCACTGTTCTTGCAGAATTTAGTTGTAGTGTGCTAGTTTATCAGTGAACTGGTAGCAAAACTGAAATCTCATGGTTTCCTTTTTATATGGTAATCTCTGGATGGTGTCATGTATTGCTAGAGCACTAGCAAAGTTCACCTCATCTCTTTAAAAAGTAGTGCTAGCTTGTAAGAATAAGACATTTCAGTGGTAATAAATGAGTTCTTCTGTCCTTTTTCTCATCTCAACAGTTGCAGGACAATAAGGTATTTTTATCAATGCTTAACCATGTATTAAGCGTGGATGGATTTTACTTCTCAACAACATATGACCTAACACACACTCTGCAGCGTTTAGCCAACACAAGCCCCGAGTTCCAGGAAATGAGCCTTCTAGAGAGGGTAAGGATTTAATTTAACTTAATAGCTTTCCTGAACATTGTCAACCAGCTCTGTGTGACTTTAATTTATGCAGCTGATGTTTAAATGATGTCAAAACAAACTATTACAAACTAAAGCAAACTTTACGTGAAGTTTAGAGTGATGTTGAAATTCATGGTCCTGTTACATTTCAGCTTAAACCTTCTGGGTTTTAGGTTTTGGTTTTGTTTTTTTTTTTTCCCACAAATTAGTATGTCAAATGGTAGCAGATACTGTTAAAGCATTTATGGTCTTTTGTTAAATTAAAAATGGCTTTACTATTTAAATAATTAATTTAAACTAGTGAAACAGATTTACATGTTTCTTAGGTGTAAACCCTGATAATTAAATTAATAAAAAGTAACACGTTGTTGCTAAACTGTGTAGCTGGACTGTCTCTGTCATCTTGAGTTGTATTGGGGCAGTTCTCTGCAATAGGCTGCTGACAGAAGAAAAAGCAACCAAGTGTGCAGAGTACATAGAGGCAAGTTGCTGTTTGAGTTTGCTTTGCAGGGTGCTTGGAATCAGGGTGGAAATTGCTCATCTGTAATGTGTCAGTACAAGAGGTGGTTCAGTGCTGCAGTGCTTTATTAGAACTGTTGGGAATTGTGGCTGGCCCCAGTAGTCCACCCTTTCTTAAATCTCATAGCTTGAGAGCGGCATGAATGGATTAAATGGAATTTCATAATGCATGAAAGTTTGCCTCTAATATTGAACACTTGTAATTGCAACAAGAAGGAACTAGCAGGAAAAAAAAATGAGGTTAAGCACATCATTTCTCTGACCTAGAATGAGGGGGGGAAAAAACCCAAAGTGGAATAAATGGTACTTGACTTTCTATTCTCTTCCAGCCTAAAGTGGAAAAGAACTGTGAGGTTTATGGCTGTTAGCCTTGGGGTGTTATATTCTAACTATGCTACTCCTTATGTTTGAAGCATGAATTTAACATGCTGCTTTTGTCTTAAAGACAATAGAATCATACAGCCAAATGCAATCTGAGCTTGAAATTATCCTGTGCTTCCACAGTTCCAGAATCCGTAGTCAGGTAACTTACTGTACCACAGTGTAAATGAGGCACTGAAATACCGAAACCTTGGGAGTCAACATCCCTTTTGCTAAAGAGATAAGAGACAATGTCTCATGACTCTCAAGTTACTGAGAATATCTAAGCTCGGGGAGCAGTACATTACCAAGTGCTGCTCTGGTAGTACTCTTGCCAGGGAGAGCCTGATGTATTGTCTGCCTGCCTCATCTTAAAGTTGAGATTTATGCTGCTTCCCTAGATCCTGATCTCCCCTCTGCAGCAAATGTCACTGTTGTGACTCATCTGGTAGCTTTCTGGAATGTGCTCAGCAACCTGCTCAAGGCACTTTTGAGGTGAACTTGGAATAGGAAATACACCCAGTTGAAGAGGATAGTTTGTGCAGTGGAATATAAATACTTTCATCTTTTAAACTACAAGTATTGTTTAACTTTCAGTTCTCAGAATTGTTGGCTATTATGTACAGGACTCCTTGGATTTTTCCCTTTTTCCCATTTTAGGAGTGTTGCTTTGTTACTGTTCTAAAAATTTTGTGTAACTTCAAGTCCTGTTTACTTAGGACAAAGACTGGACTGTTTTTCCAATACTGCCACTCTGCTGTTAATGATTTAGCCTGCCTGAAGTGTCAGGCCACACCCTTAAAGATTGGAGAGAACTGTTCTTTGGCTATCTATTTTTATTTTACGTAGATTTCTAGTTGAGAATATGAAGGGTACCAATTAAAGAAGGGTGTTCCATCTCCATGTGCATCCGTTCACATAAACTTGTGTAATGTATGGATCATAGAATGATAGAATCATTAGGGTTGAAAAGGACCTCTAGGATCAAGTCCAGCCTTCATCCTATCTTCATCTATCCATTAGACCATAGCCTCAAGTGCTGTGTCCACTCATTTTTTCTAAACCCCTCCAGGGATGATGACTCCACCACCTTCCTGGGCAGCCTGTTCCAGTGAATACTATGGATAGTATCCAGTGGATACTATGATACAGTCTTTATGTTGAAGTAAATAGAACTGTCAGTCTCTGAAAGTGTTGGCTCTTTCTTGCTGCAGGCAGATCCACGGTTTGTATGGAATGGACATCTTCTTAGGGAATTTGCTGCTCAACCAGAGGTAAACACTTTGTAATTACTGTATTAATAGAGGATGAGTATATTTGCACTAAGTATACAACAGTTTTCCACAATTCTGCCTTATTTCAGACAGTCGGAGTCTAGTCTAACATGGCTATTCATCTTGTTTAGCACAGTGACAGTCTTCAAACTTACACCTTCCTGTCGATGTCCTCAGGAGTACACATAGTAAACTGGCTTTTGGAAATGTCTGTGTTTGAAGACTCTACTGAGATGTTGCTCATATAAACCAAAGGGGAAATTACACTGCACAGAATATGCTTCTCAAGCTTCTCGAAGTTTAGGTATTTAGTTATTTATCCTTATGTATAGACAAGGTTCAGCTCATCACTTTATTTTTCAAAGTCTGGCTAACATATTGATGAGTGTGGTTTAAATTCCATTTGCTAGTGAATAGGTCAAAGTATTTAAAAGAGTAAAGCTGACACTTTGGATTCTTTCAGCTTATTTCAGATAAAGGCTAGCACAGTGTAACCTTTGAATTTGCTTAGTCCAGTAACCACAAGTGCGTGAGCATGAGCCACAGCTGTGATACTTCAGTGGCCAGACTGATCGAAGCTCCTTCCTACCAGGGACTTCTGATGCGTGTTGAACACAAATGGTCTGCACAGCAGCACCCTTTTCTCTCAGTACTTCTCATTTACTGGAGTGAATGACACACTGCTGCTATTTCTGTCTCTGTAACCTGTGGAGATGCACTTGTACATTAGACAGCACTGTTCCAAAAGGCTGGATTGTGCAGTGCTGCTGGAATGTGAAGACAGGAATTAGCAGTGGGCTGTTGTGCATATCCTGGAGGCATATGACTGGGTATATCGTTTGGTTAGTGTTATGCAAACAAAGCTTTGGAAACATGAGGGGAACTGTGGTGGGAACAGCAGAGCAAGCCAAGTGTGGCTGGTTAGTGAAAACAGATGTAGGAGACATAACACCAAAGTTGAAAAGGGAGATAACTGATGAGTGAGGGGAAGCATGACCTAATCTTGACTACAGGTGGCTTGCTCTAGTAACAGGTTTGGGTCATGAGACGTGGTATTTTTGATTTCTAGTGCTGGAAATTTCTAAATTTTCTTGAAAGACCAAGTTATTTGGGAGTAGCAGGATGGGAAAATCCCTAGAACAAGCATTTTGAGTGTTAATCCCATAGAAGTGTTCCTTGCTGAACCCCGTTGTTGTGAACTGTTTCTGCTTACTTACCACTGTGGAGATACAGCACATACCATATCAAAAGGGTTTTGGTGTGTGCTGGTTTGTATCAGGCATGTTTGTAGAAGAGTAAATGCTATGTATGGGAGGGCAAAGCTGCTTGGGTTTTGTCAAGGTCACTTAATTAGGATTAGACTTTCACTTTTTCCCTGCTGCTAATAAGGGTTACATATGTTGCTGTTTTCCTTGAGTTGCTTTTCTTTTAAAGGATTACTGCACCCTAAAAAAAAAGGGTATCAAGTATATAAAACCATCGAACTCCTAGACAAAGCATAGTCACTCAGTTACCTTTTATGGCTGCTAGTGTTTAATATTTTTAATGTGTATTTTGTGTGTTTCAGATCCATAGGTTTGCTACACCAGTGATGCACGGATGTATCCTTTTATGATGTAAAACTCAGTGCTGAATATGGTAGTTCAACAGTTGGTGCAGAACTGCTCTGTTGGCAGCTAAAGCATAGACCACAATGTCAGAATTAAGTTGCTCAGATAGGAACATTATATATTGTATGATAGTACACTCGTGTGTGAACTCACTTGAATATTGTGCTTTTAAGGTTTAATGTGTTAAATTTTACAGCCACAATTTGCATAATTGTCTTTCAATGGGATTGAAGGTTAAGATGAATATGGCAAATGCTCTTACATCAGCCTTGGTCCTTTTCATCTTGCTATAAGGATGCATTCACTTAGCATTCACTTGGAGTATAAAATAAAGGAGAACAGTTTTGACTTGAAGCAGTGCTTATGGATGTTCCTGTTGATGAGTAAAAGGATGAGAAGTTCTGCTGAAGGCTCCTGGAATGCTTCTAGCCAGCTGCTTTTCCTGCAGCAGTGCTTTTGGTAACCACCTTTTTAGCCAAGTGGTCATGAGTTGTATTTTGAGAAGGGGTGGATGCTATGAGTAAGCCCAACACTTTCTGGAGGCAGTGTTCCTCCTGCAGTGTGCAGCCATCAGTAAGTCCCAGGTGCTGGACTGGCAAAACTGGACAGAGTAGCTCCTTCTGCATTCCCCATAGTTCCTCCGCTGCCAAGGCCCCTCGGGTGCATGCAGGGAGTGGCTGCCAGGCTGGGTCAGTTGTTCTGGTAGGACTGTTAGCAACTGGCATGTCTCCAGTCCTCCTCTCTAGTGGAAAATGTGGTGGGAGTAGGTGGAGACAAGGAAAGATAGTGAAAGGGAGCTGTCAAAGCAACCTAATCCTTATCCTCCAAGTCCTGGGTAGGAAAGTCTGGGTGGATGCAATTAGCAACTGGCAGGCTGCAATGAACACCTTCCTCTGTCCTGTTTTCCTAATATAAATAATTAGCATAAGTAATGTATGTAATTGCTGTAATTCTAGTAGTAACCAAACACCTTAGAGAACCCAGGAATTCTAAGATACTGGATTTTTAGTGATGAAAATGTGAGTAAAAGCCTTAAGTGGGACTATTACAGTACCAGTAGCAGATATTTTAATAAAATCAAATATTCTCTTTTCCCTTCCTCTATAAACCTCAATGTATTTTGCTCATCTACCTGGACTGGGGTTCTGGTCTTGCAGTGATGAGAAATAATGTGCAATTGAGACTTTGATTACCTAAAGCCAACACTATGTTTAATATTGCTCTTGCTGCTCAAAAAAAAAAAAAAAAACACTTCTAAAGAATAATAAATTCCTTTTTTCTTTGTGCAAGTAACCAATAGGAGTTGCTATTTAAGTTAGGATAGAGATTGCTGACAGAAAATGGACTGATTATTACTAAGCAGCTAAGCTTAGAGGTAACCTTTCTCAGAGGAAGCTGTTGGCCTTACCAGTGTTGAATTAGAGTGTAGGCCCTGGCAGTAATTTTCCAGGGAAGCAGGGGAATAGGGGGTTTTTACACTCTAATTCATGAATTGAGAGAACATGCTGGATTGTGTAGAGCCAATTGCCATTCAACTGTTTTTGGTGCGAGGAGTGCTTACAAATTTCCTTGAATGTGGTCCTTGGTTCCTTGACACTTCCTACCTCTTGATATATCAAAATATAAAATTTTGGGGTTTTTTCCTTAGTGTTATTCACTAGTTATCACTATGCACTCTTGTTCTATTAATGGCAAGTGCTTTGACTGGCTGCTTGTTTCTAGAAGAAGCTGTTTCAGGGCTGGTGTACGCTACTATGTAAGAGGTAAAATAGTAAATTGATTTACTTTTAAAACAGTGTGATTTCCAGCTATACAAGTGACTTACCCTCAAGAGTAATTGCTTTGTGACTTATACAAAACAGTGCTTGTAATGGTTTGTATCAAGAGGTCCTTGCTTCAAAGAAAATATTAAGAACCTGCACAATGGACTGAAGCACGTTCTGGAATTTTAAAATTTGTTCATTATTTCTTTATTATTTAAATTTATTTTAAATATTAAACTGACTCCT
Source organism: Megaceryle maxima (assembly GCA_024605025.1). Taxonomy (NCBI): domain Eukaryota; kingdom Metazoa; phylum Chordata; class Aves; order Coraciiformes; family Cerylidae; genus Megaceryle; species Megaceryle maxima. The sequence goes on from JANHGN010015636.1 coordinate 37,759, forward strand.
CTTTATTCATTGTAGAGGTAACTGCAAAAGCTTTTAAAACATCAGTGTTTTTACTGGAGTTAATTTTATTGCCCTAGTAGTAAATTCAGCTAAGAGCATTGGTGCTGGCAGAGGAACCCTGAGTTAGTGGTGTTCTCCAATGGTTTCAAGTTGAAGTGAAATGCATTTAAATTCAGTTTTCTTAGTCCTGACATAGATTTGAAGAAATAGGTCAATTTCTTCAGCACCATTGCTATTGAATTGTGATTATTCCAATGTCAAAGCACTTGGATTTTATTTTGTATTAAGCTACTCAACTTCTAGGACTAGAAATACCAGACTGTTCAGTGTAACTGTGCTTCAAGTTAAATTGGGTACAGATCACGTCAGACTTTTGCTAAAGGTGTTTAACTTACCATCTCCAGGCAGCTCTGTGCTATTTTCTGTGTATGGTGTTTTTGTGCTTTTCTGTACAAGGGAAAGGTAGGAAGGCTTTTGCTGATACACTGTTAACTGTTCTGCAGCCAGTCTGAGCTGGTTAACAAGGATTTTTTCCTACACAGGTATTGATTCAGAAGGACATGCTGCTAATTTTGTTGAAACAGAACAAATTGTGCATTACAAGGGGAGCAAGGCATCGTTTGTTCAGGTAAGGGTAGTGTAGGGCACTGCTCACAGGCTGTATAGATAGATAGTTCTGTCTATATTTCTAAATATAGATTGTATATAAGATGTGCATGCAGACAAATTAAACCAGCCTGCTTTATTTTAAAATGACAAGGTAGTTTAAGTTCTGTTGTTCAAAACCATTTCCATTCTTTTGCAGACCCGTGGATCGATTCCTTTTTTCTGGTCTCAGAGACCAAACCTCAAGTATAAACCAAAGCCACAGATCAGCAAGTCAGTAAATCATGTATGTGAGTGTTTGTTGTGTCTTAGGGTCTTTATTTCTGGGCTTGTGTTTGTGTAAAACTAGAGTCGTCAGAAGAATAAAAGTCAGTAATTGCACTTTAGCTTTAGAAGGTAGTAGCAAGAAGCCTTGTGCTCCTTAAGGTGACTTCAGAGCCAAAAAAAAAACAAAACAAAGAAACAACCAAACAAAAAACCCAAACAAACAAAAAAATACAAAACAAACCCACCCAGACATCAATGGGGGTAGTTTCCCTTTTTGTTCTTGTTTGCAGTAGTTTTAGTAGCTGCACAGTACTGTCATCTGTGGCATGTTTAATGAGAAGAGGGGATGAAAGTAGAAGTGTATTAGCACAATAGAGAACATCAAACACTTAGCTATAAAGCTACCTATGTGGTATTATCAAAAAGATGATTACAGAGATTTCTTGTAAGTCCCAGATCTTAATAGTAGCGTACATCTGTCAGCATATCTCTCTCTCCTAGATGGATGGCTTCCAAAGACACTTTGACTCGCAAATAATTAGCTATGGAAAGCAAATGATTGTCAACTTGGTATGTTTTCACTTTTTCTTCCTGAAAAAAATTGTTGTTCTTTCAAGCAGGCTGAGTAATACTGTCTCTAATTATTGCTATTTTCTTCTCCTTCTACCAGGTTAACCAAAAAGGTTCAGAAAAGCCGCTTGAGCAAACATTTGCAAAAATGGTGAACAGCATGGCAAATGGAATGGTCAGGTATGGGTGAAGGAAGACAGTACTCTGTGTTAGAAGTTGAGCTTTGCCTGAGACACCCACAGTGTTCACATCTTCGGGGGCCTTTGCCAGCTGTCTGATTTGTTTCAGTTTTCTTTTTACAAAGTAACTTCTATATGACCAATGCCCCTACCTTAGAGCTTGCACTGTAAGCGGGAACAAAGAGGAGGCAGAATAAAGAAGGCTGATCAGAGGCAGTGGTGATGTCTGTTGGAGTAATAGAATGCTGCGAGAACTACAGAAATCTTCTGCATCTGAGGCAAAGGAAATGGTGCCCTGTAGAACTAGCTTCTGGCAAAAGGACTTGGTTGCATTGCTAAGTTAAGGGAGTACTGAGCATGAACAAAACAGTACTGAGATAAAGGAGGAAACCAACAGGGGAACGTGTAACTTAAGTGTCATGTAACAATGGGCCAGGAGTGGAGAACACAGGTTAATCACAAGAAATTCCATCTCTTTGGGAATCTTGAGTACCGCAATTTTATAACCTGTCTGTGCTAGCTTTCAGTGACTTCTTGAGGGAGGGCAGCATCTGACTCCATAGACATTTACTTTTATCTTTTCCTTGAAATTGCCTTATATTACTGTCATTCATGTATGTCAAAGGACGAAATCCTACCTGTAAGCAAAAACCATCCTATTTTCAGAAGGATTCACTTCTTGCTAAGCAGAATAGAGGAACTGCAGAGTATAATCAAGATGACCTTACAAATCCTGACAGATTTTGAAATTTTTCCAAGCTCTTTTGTGCTTGTGATGTCCTGCAGCTGCCTTCACCAGGGTAGTTACAGATATCTGTCTCGCTTCTCTGTGCTGCTCTTACCACCCTCTGGGTCATGTTGGTGTGTGGATGTTTTTTTAAGACCATTCCTAAGTTGAGCTCTTTCCTCACTCACCTAGGCTGGTATTGATACCTCAGCTGTACAAAGCTTACGGAATTCTGTGTATTTTTGCTATGAAGTAATCTGGTGGAATTCAAGGTGTAAAACTCCATCAGGGTGTGGTTTAGTGATCCTTCTTATTCTGTCGATTTTAGAGTGGTGTTTGTCAGTGCCATTTTCTTAATGTTGCCAAAATCCTTTTTCCTTGTTAATCAGTTTCCATGTCACTTATCTGCCAGACTAAGACTTGAGTCTTGAAGTCTTGATTGTATATATATGCCATCTTGCTTCATGCAAAGAGTCTTGAAAGTCTGGCAAATAACCTTTGGTTTATGAATACTTGAGGGGAAGAATGTAATGCCATGTAATTCATGGTGGAGGGGGGAAATAATCCTATCAAAATGTTGAATCAAACACGACTCATCTCAAGCACTTCTTTCCAGAAATGAATTTATGGTTAAAATCTTGTTAGCTGTTTAATGTTTTAATGACAGAGTAGGTTAGCTGTTGAAGCAGACTCTGTCTTGGGTTTCTGAAGACCTACTGAGGGAATTACACTGCATGACAGCAAAGAATGTTGTGTTTCTACACCTGTGTCTAGCTTGAAGTGAACTGAAATTCCCAGTGCAGTTGCTTGGAAGAGAGGAGAGTAAAAGAATCCTGTGGAGGGGAAAAATTATATGGTCAGATTCGTATTCCTTCTGTACTTTCTGGAGGAAAAATACTATCCAGAACATAGAGGGAATAATGTGGAACTGAATGCTTGCTTCCTCGCTAGTGGCAGCTCATACAGAACTGTACATGCTGTCACCACACACACTATGGGTGCAGCCTCAAAGATTACAGAGCACTGACAAAATCCACAGATACTTGCTGGGAACAGTGTCTGAAGAAAAACAAATCCTCTCTCATGACCTGTTTTACAGACCAGCCCTTCTTTGTGGGGTTTCCCGAGATCTTCCCTGCAGTACGTATGTAATCTGAAAAGATGCTTCTCTCTCTGAACAGATATGTAGCCTTTGACTTCCATAAAGAGTGCAGTCGGATGAGGTGGGATCGACTTCAGATTTTGATGGATCAACTAGCAGAACAGCAAGATGAATTTAGGTAAGGCTCTGCATTTCATTTCTGCTGCTCTCAGACTGTTAATGATCTTCGTGTGGAGCTAGGACCTTATAGTAAATGTAAAAAAAAAAAAAGTTTCAGTCACTGATTTTGCTCCAAAAGCTTCTCTTCTCAGTGGCATATAACTCAACATTGCAGGTTGGCTTTCTAAATAAGAGATTACTGAATGTTCATTTCTTGATGCTGTTCTTCAGCATGGGAGGAGAAGAATTCAAGCAGGCATCAAAGTTCAAAGACATGGCTAAGAACTCTTTGTATGCTCAAGACATGTGCTTTGGCTGCTACAATATTTACTTTTGGGAATGTGTTGTTTTATATGAACTGTTACCTGTAAATACTTACGTGGACTGTATGTGTTAGTTACTTTCTAGTTGATTCCGATGGTAAAACTGTGACTCAGCAGGAAGGAATATTCCGCAGTAACTGCATGGACTGCCTTGATCGGACTAACGTGATTCAGAGCTTGTTAGCACGCCGATCTCTCCAAGCCCAGCTTCAGGTAAATGTTTTTCTTGTTTAACAATGTGGAAGAGGGGCAACAGGGATGTAATTTAACACTACAATAAGAGCTTGTATAATTGAGTTACTGTACTGCTTCCTTGTAATGTATTGGCCAGGCTCTAGTATAATAAATACAGCTTTTTCTGAAAGTGAATCCTACTTTTTCCAGGGAACAGCTAGTGAGCCTTGATATGCTTTTTATTTTAGAGGCTAGGTGTTCTGCATGTTGGACAGAGAATTGAAGAACAAGCAGACTTTGAGAAAATCTACAAAAATGGTAGGCTGTCTAGAGTTCAATCAATCATTTTCCTCCAAAAAGAGTCCATAATTTACTTAATCTTTCTTAATGTTTTCCTATTCACAGCATGGGCTGATAATGCTAATGCTTGTGCCAAACAATATGCTGGAACTGGTGCCTTAAAGACAGATTACACAAGGCAAGTCTTTCTTGTAAAGGCCTTCTGAGGTTTTGGGGCATGTTTGGGATTTTCAAGTCTTCATATCCGAGAAAGTTACTAATTTGGGACTTAGGCCATTAATGAGTTTTTGCAGTGGTTCAAGTAGTAACATGTCAGATTAAAATCTATGTAACACCATTCTTCACTGTCTTTTTATGAAAAGAGAAAGGGCTATGTAGAAATGAAACCAAGGAAGTGTGCCTCTTCAGGGAACATTTATGTTGTGGGATGGAGATAAGTGGTGTTTTACCTTCAGACTTTTACAAGTATGTGTGTTTTTATCTAGTGCTGCCACTGCGTTAATGTGTTTACATGCAGGTATTCATTAAAGATAGTACCCATTTGAACCATGAAAGAGCCATAAATCTGAAATTATCTTCCCGAACTTATTAATTTATTTTAAATACTTTTCAAAACTTTGTTTTGCAGAACTGGGAAGAGAACTCAGTGGGGCTTAATAATGGATGGCTGGAACTCATTGATACGTTACTACAAAAATAACTTTTCTGATGGATTTAGACAAGTAAGTTAGGCCTTTAACTGTGGGAAACGTGTTGATGAACAAGGCTGCACATTTTAACTCTTGCTCTCTTCCAGGATGCAATTGATCTTTTTCTTGGCAATTATTCGGTGGATGAAGTAGAACCTGCTAGTCCTCTGCATGTCAAGAAAGATTGGAAGTTCTTGGCTGTGAGTACAGAGACTTTATTCATGATTGGAGAAATAACTACAGCCTTTTAGTTGCTTGCTTCATATGATGAAGTAGGATGGGTCTATTCAGTAATGAAGAGTCCCTATAATCTGGTTATGTTTCTGATACCTGCTTGTAGGACTAAACCCAGCCCGTTCCCTTGTCAGAAAATGGGAGTGTCCTTGAGGTACTGAAAAACTGCTGCTTGCTTTTTAAAAATCTGTTTCATCACGTGGAGATGGAGAAATTCTATTTGTCACCTTATTTCCTTCTGCAGAAGCAGCTTGTGAAGATCTTTTCTCATATTTCATGCAGAAGCATAGACTGTAACACAAAACACCCCACTCTCTTCTTTTTTTTTTTTTTTTCTCCTCTTGCTACTTTGTGAAATGGGATTTGGGCACATTATGGGTTTAACATGTGGCTGGTGTATTTTTTTTAACAAAACACAAACCTCAGCCTCTCTACTAGATGGGTGTACTGTAACTTTTAACCTAGTTACTGAACATACTTTTCCAAATTTTGGAGCTATCCAGAATTTTATTTGTAACTGATAGCAGGTGAATCGGGAATTGAAGCAACTTAATTGCACAGCAAGTAAAATAGCTTTGCAGTACAACACATCTTAGAGGAAATCAAGGAATAGATGTGGTGCTATATCAAGTGATTATTCTTGTTCTCTTTCCCCAGTTGCCTATTATTATGGTGGTTGCTTTCTCCATGTGCATTATTTGTTTGCTAATGGCTGGTAAGTCACTATTGAGTTGAATGTCACAATTAGCTTGCTGCTTTATGGACTTTCTGTAAATAGTTACTAGAAACTATTCAGTATAAAATTACTTCAGTCCTACTAAAAAGTGTTTTGAGCATGTCTCTGGAGACTGAGGCCTTGCACTATGTCATTAATGTGGAAAAACCTGAAAAACAATGTTAAAACCTTTGCAGAAGTAATTTAAGGGGCAGTTAATTGCCCCCAGATTTCATTGTACTTGAGGAGACATCTAGCTTTATTATGGGCTGGATGAGCCCCTGGAAGAATACCTCCTAATTTGGGACAGAAAGACACTTCAGACAAGTCAGATGCAGGCATAAGCCTGTTCTGATGGATGTCCCACCCATTGAAATCTGTGATGGGAGTTGTGAAGAGCTTTTGCCTTCCGCTTTTGCCTTTAATGGCACTCGTTTTGCCAAATTCAAGTTCTTAACCCTGATTTCTGTAGCTGTCTGTTCAACATGTTTCAAAAACTGTGGCGAACACTGTTTTTTAGGTGAGGGAATAGATGACAAGACCCAGTAACTTTTGAAGGCTTTTAACTGCAGTTGACAGCAGATCTTCGAGGGAGGACTTGATATATTTTCCTTGTTGTACTAAAAAAAAACCCTCTTTGGTAATTGGAGATAATGAACTGAAATGTTTATCTGCATCTTTAACAGGTGATACATGGACTGAGACACTTGCCTATGTGCTTTTCTGGGGAAGTGCAAGTTTTGGAACTTTCGCCATCATCCTTTACAATGGCAAGGATTTTGTAGATGCACCCAAGCTGGTCCAGAAAGAGAAGATGGACTGAACTTGTGTGTGTGGAAAGCGGCTTGGTACTGAGGATTCCTCAAGCCACACCTGGAGTCTCTACTGACCTGCTTTCCACACCAGATAGTGATCTTAACATTCTTCCTTGGCAGTGGCAGGGGGAATGAGCAGGGTGGGAGGGGAGAAAACTGTTGTCCTTTGCTGGTAGCTTTCAACTAAGACCTAGCTTAGTCTTAGTTGCAATGGTTTTTGGAATATTGCATTAGCAGAGGGGGGCTCTGCTCTCACTGAGGTAATGCAGAGACAAAAGCCAGCTTTTCTGTGTCTGGAGTGTTTTAGGGCATAAGTGGACTGCTTAAGCTTGTAGTCCACCTGGGCTGTTCCAGCTGAATTGTTGGTCTCTGGCTTCACATGAGAGTTCTCTGATGCTGTTTGTGTGTCAAAAAAAAAAATATGTTGAAGCATTAATAATAGAGCTTTTAATTGTGGTCTCTGAACAAACGTGGCTTCATACCAATAAGTCGTCTAGTTCCCAGACTTACGGCTGGCTTACTCTTGTTGTGATAAAGTCCGTGTTAAGGAGTCCTTCGTGCATATTTTGTGTGGATTCTCTTCACCAAATTAATCCTAATGCCCTTCTAAGATGAGCTTTTTGTCCTGTCTTGTTTATCTTGAACTGATGCAATATTCTACTAATCATTGTTTGGGTGAAAGGACAGTGTAATTGGATGTTCCTGAAGTTGCAAATGTCTTGCACTGTTTCTATCCTACAGTTTCCAGATGATGATTCATTAGTTAGCAAGTGAAAATACAGAAATACCTTTCTAAACATGTAAATGAAAACAAAGAATGTAAAATTCTTTGAAGTGTTGATTGAACCTTTCTTATGCTAAGGTCCAAAGTACTCCAAGACTTTAAGAATGGGTCACAAGGTAAAAAGTGAACTGCATATTGTTTTGCTAGTCAGCTGCTTCTGTTCTTGGTTATGTTGAAGTAATTTATGAAAGAAGGAAGAACAACCCAAGGAGAAAGTGTTTAGTCTAAACTCCATGTTTGCACTTGGGAGCAGCAGCTTGCTTTTCATGCATGATACTGTAACACTCTTGGAAAAAAAAGAGGAGAAAAAAAAGTTACAGAATAATTTGTGCTGGCTAATACTAAATGTGCATCTTTAAATTTAGTGCTTCCAAGCTGTATAAAAATAAGTAATCCTACTCAAGGACCAATTTTAAACTATTTTGTCACTTATTTTCTATGGTTTGTTCCAAACCAGACAAGGAACTTGCTTAAGGCGCTGTGCATTGTTTAATATTTCCTGTAAGTACAGCTGTATATTCCGATTGAGTATAAAATTTCAACGGGGCGGGGTGTAGAATATTAGGACTAGCACAGTTTTCACTGTTGGAGCTAGAACACAAGCCACTGATACTCCAGTGTGTCCTTGTGTTTGACTGAAAATATGTACAGATTTTTGCAACTGTTAACTGTTCATTTTAACCATGAATGTTTCTGGAGGCCTCACTGGGTTTTGTGTAAACATAACCTGTCTATAAGCACTAGTACTTGCAAAGTATTTGTTTGCTTCTAGATGCTGTGATGGAAATACCAGTTGATGGGTAACTGGAAAAATCCTCTAAATTAAAATTTTCAAAGGCGAACTCCCTTATGGGCACAAAGTACAAGAACATCATAGACTCTATGGGAAAACAATGGGTTTGATGGCTCACCGGCAGTGGTGTGCAGAACTGTTTGGTTGTCCTGCAGTCTAGAACTAAACTTTTGCATCTTTGGCAAAGAACCTGTTGCAGCAAAGACCAAACTTGAAGTCTGTCAGATGCAGAACAATGTAGGTTTCAGAAGTTGGAAGGCACCTGTATTTCAGTGCTTTGCAAAGAGTCTATTTCTAAAATCACAGTGTACTCATAAATGACAATAAAATGTTCAATTTTTCTAGATACTGTCTGTGGTGCCTCTTGTGCTTTGGAGCAGACTGGTCCCAGATTGTCCTTAGGAATGGATTCTCTCCAGGATGCTCCAGTGTTGTATTTGTTGATGCCTCATCTCACTCTTCTGCACTTATACCACTGCATTTTAAGTTGATGGGACTTTGCTTAAACTTAGTAATTTTTTTTTAAACATGAATTATTTAAAAGTTGGACTTGTGGTTTTGGGGGGGGTTTCTTGGACCTTTGAACTTCAGAGTAGGTTTGAAATTAAATACTTGAGGAGGGGAAAACAACTTTTTTTATTTCCTCGGGGAACCTAAAACCTCTTTTTTTAGAACTTTACACTTTAGAGGAAAACAATGCAGACGAGCTGTGAAGTCTAAAGAAAAGTTCGGCCCCCCCCTCCCTTGTGTTCTCGCTTTCTTCCCATCACGGCGGGTTTCCTCCTCAGTCGCCGCGCCTGCGCGGGGCCTTTCGCGCCGCCGCGGCCCTGCCTCTTCCGCTCGTTGAGTGCCGAGGCCGCTCGCTGGCGGTAGAGGCGACACGGCCCGTTCGGAGGAGGCCTCGCCGCTGCCTGAGCCTCGGGGCCTGCGCGCCGAGGGGCGGCCACCGCCACCTCCCGAAGGCCGCCCGCCCTCAGCGCCGGGCCTCCCGCCGCCATGAAACTCGTCAGGTGAGCGGATGGAGGCGGATGGGAGGCGGAGGCGGGAGGCCCGCGCGCCCGGTGGCCGCCTCGCGCGGGCTGTTGTGGGGGGTGAGCGGCCGCTCGCGGTGCCCCGGCCTGCCCGGGTTGGAAGGCAGCGGGACGGGCCTGGCGGCTGCGGTGGGTCCGGCTCTCCCGCGGTCCCCCCCCCGCCGCGGCCCCGGTATAGCTGGTACAGGGGCTCCCGCACGGGGCCTGCTCAGCGAAACCGCCCTTTAGCGAGAGGAAAAAAACCTGGGTTTAGTTAGAACCGCTTTTCTGGGGTAATAAGTTTTAAAATGCTGCCTGTCTTGTACAGTAAAGGCTGTTTCGCCTGGGTGTGAGGTGCTGGAATCGGGTTTCAGTCCAGGGTCCCAGCTCCCCAGGGCGTCCGTCCTGGTCTTTGTGTCCTGCTCTTGAGTGCTGAAACACGAGAGACCCTGCGCGCTGCGGAAGCTCAGGATGTGTCAGTACTCGGTGTGTGTAGATTTTCTGTAACGGGATGTTAAACATCTGGGAGTGAGCATTTATGGTGTTTAATTCCTAGGTTTCTAATGAAGCTGAGTCATGAGACTGTGACCATCGAACTGAAGAATGGGACACAGGTGCACGGAACCATCACAGGTACGGTGGGGTGGGGAACCTACAGCCAAGGATCACCTCTGACCTTTCTGCTAACAACTGGGCTAAGCTTTTCTGTCCGGTACTCCCTCTCGTGGGGACTTCTCTGTCAGAGGCAGGAGATGTTCTTTATAATCCACATCTTGAGATGCAGGCGTGGGGTGTGTTTGCTGCAGAAGAGCCTGGGCATTGGCAGGAGTTGCTGGGAGCAGAGTATCAAACTCGTAGCAGATAGACAGCTAGGTTTTTATAAGGTATGTTAGTACAACTGCATTTTACTTGTGAAAGTACAATAAGCAGTTAGAAAGCTGAATTGCCGGAAGAGGGACTTCTGTTTTTAATGGTAGCACAGCTAAACAGCAAGTGTGAAGTGCTGATGTGGTCTTAAATCAGGTAAATCATAAAATCATAGATGGTTTGGATTGTAAAACTCATTTAGTCCAGTCCCCCTGTAGTGAGCAGGGGCATCTTAAGCTAGAGCAGGTTAAATTTTGCATGAGGGCAGTTTTAATCTAAACAATCAACTATCTCTGTGGAGTTTTTCTGTCCTTGTTAAGGTGACCTTAAGTGGAAATTTGTCTTTGCATATGTTTGCACTGATTTCATGAAATGGGTTTGAAAACATGTGGCTTGGTGGGGGATACAAAGCAAAAAGGGAATCCTGGTGTTGGGAACCTGGTCCCTTGCTGCTGCCTAAAGTCTGTCATGGAAGTTTAGGGGTGTTAACTGTTTAGTAAGTGCTTCTGGGGATCACTGAACTGGAAGTTGGAAGGAAAAGCCTTTGTGGTTCGCTGTATGGTTCTCATATGCGTTGAAAAATGTGTGGAGGATTTTGCTTGATAGTATCAATAAGGGATATTGTTCTGAGAATATTCAAGTTGGCATTAACAGATGTCAGTGGAGCACGTTGTATTTAGTGGAGCAAACCCTTACTGTGAAGCTGATGAGCATGGTTGATCTCCTTTCCTTCACCCACCCCAAGCTGCTTCTAGAAGCTCTTCTGCCCAGACACTGTTAAAAAAGAAAACAGATTGATACCTGGCAGAGTTGTGTTCCAGAGGATTGCTTTGGTGCTTTTTTGGCCAGTAAAACTGCTGAGATTTGGCAAAGTCCAGACCTGGCATGATTTTGCAGCCAGGTCCATCAGCTGTGATTAGACCTGAGTGCAGCACCGTGGTACCCAATTGCAGCATGCTCTATCAAACCCAGCGAGGTGGGAAGCAAACAGATGGACTTGTCTTCTGACCTTGGTGCTCCTGTAGGCTTGGTTGTGGAGCAAAAGGTCTCCCATTTTCTGCTAAGAATCTGCTGTTTTGGTGCCCTGTCACTGAATCAGCAGGTGTTGGGAAATTGCAATTTCTATTTCTATTTTTTGATGCCATTTTGGTCTTGAAAAGCTTCTCATTTTGATCTTTATAGTTTAATATCAAATTCCACACAAGGCTTGTGATGTACAAAACAATAACATAGGACTTATGTCTTGTTTGTATTTCATGTGCTTTTCAGGGCTGCCATTCAATACAGGCACCCAGCTGAGACTTTTTTCCAGTTTGGGATGACATGTAGCACAGTGGGCACAGTATGGATTCCATTTTGTTCTTGCTTACCGGCTGTTCACTGGGTTTGTGATGACAATGACTGTTGCCTACAGCAGCGTATTTTATGTGCTTTCATAGAGTATATCATGAATATTAGGTGGATTTTCTCAGAAAATTAAATGCTGCTTTGGTGGTTGGATTTTTCAACAGTTTACAGAAAGAGGAAATAACTTTTTCCTCAAAGGCTTGTTTTGCTCCTTTTTAAAGGAGTAAGATGACTAGTCTTAAGCTTTTGTAATAAGCAGCAGTTTATTTGTTGTTCAAAGGAGTTTTTTTAACTGTTGACATATTTGAGAGATGAAGACACGTTTCCTTTGGTTAGAGGCTGAATCAATGAGTGGCAGAAGGCGGTGTTAATGAACAGGATAAATAAAGTGCATACTTAAAAATAGCCATCAAGGGACCGTCTTCTGGGCTTTCATCCCTGATGTCAGACTCATCTTTTTTCAGGAGTGGATGTCAGTATGAACACACACCTGAAAGCAGTGAAAATGACGCTGAAGAACAGAGAACCTGTCCAGCTGGAGACACTGAGCATTCGAGGAAATAACATCCGCTACTTCATTCTGCCAGACAGTTTACCTCTGGATACCTTGCTGGTGGATGTTGAGCCAAAAGTCAAGTCTAAGAAAAGAGAAGCAGGTTGGTTTGCGCTTTCCCAGTCTGTGTCTGATCTGTCTTGTATGTGTTTTAGTATTCTGGATCTGAGGATATCTATTATGAGTGTCTTAATATCTGCATTTGGCAGATAGCTCTTCGATCTTTGAGGGTTTGATATGGAACCAGCTGTCTCTGCCTTGCCTACCATCTTGGCACCTCTAGAGCACCCTTTCATGTGAAATTATGGGTTTGGCTTCTCATACATCTGTTTTTAAACATTAAGCTGGTGTAAATCCTAGCCACAGACTTCACACCAAAGAGATGTACGTTTCCTCTTCTCTGCATGTATAGAACCATCTCCTGAATGGTGCAGAATGATTCACTAAAATCTTACCTGGTAGTGGATGAAAATAATCCACCAGAGAACTGAATTTGAGAGACTGGGGCTCTGAGGGAGCCTAGGCTGTGTGCCACTGAGCTGCTCTGGCTTTGACTCCCTAGGGTGTTGTACTCTGTCTTCTTTCTGGAAACCTTTTTTTCAAAGGACAAAACCCTTTTTCCTGAAGCTTAACACTATAGAGACAAATGCAGTTTTAATCTGCACCATTAAAGACTAATATACAGTAAACCCCAGAAAATCTGTATGTTACCTTCAGGCAGCATATGTTTTGCCCAGTGTGGTTTTAAAATAGCAAGTTGTAAGTGAAAGCTAATTGTGCTCTAAAATAACATCATACTATTTCTCCTGTAATTAGTGTTTAAGTTCTGCAGTCTTTGCTCCTTGTATGTGTCAGAAATTTGTGCTCATGTCATTGCAGTGGTGTAAGGAACCCTCAGATGTGTGCATCACAACAGCTGCTCTCTTTATAGAGAGTAAGGGTAAAGCTCCTGGAAGTGTTTTGCCCCTCTTATGCCCTTTAAAAATAATCTGATGATGTGGAGGAGTGAGCGTGTTTGGATTTCTTTGTTTCTGAACCTTAGAGGTGATGTGAACAAGAACATAGCTATTTCTTTTTAACTTGGAAGATAGAGAAGGAGCTTTTAATCTCTGTTTCATGCCCCTCGCACCTTCCTTGTAGAGAAGCACTCTGGGGCCACAGCTGTGTCATGCTGTGCTTTGCCTGCTTCTGGAATGTGGGTGCCGATGTGTCTCTTACCCAACCACCCAGTTCCACACACCATTAAGGATCCTTCTGAGCCCCCCACCAACCAACTTGTTAGAAATTAACCAGTAATTTCACAAGTTTGTAGAGTGGCCTTGCAACCTGATAGGACAGGTTCTACTCCTTTAGGAAAAAGAGATGCAATGACATGTTGTATGTGGATGGTATGACCTCCAACAGTTGCTGTCTGAAACTTACTGAGTGTTGATGGACTTAATATCTGACGATGTCTTATTACAAGGAAGCAGAGTGGTGTTTATGCTTGATACAGAATGTTTTAATCAAAGTGAAAGTATTCCTGGGTCTCACTCAAGTCCTTTTTGTTTCCTTTGCTAAGTTGCTGGAAGAGGCCGCGGCAGAGGCCGTGGCAGAGGCCGAGGTCGTGGAAGAGGAAGAGGGGGCCCAAGACGGTAACTTCTCACCACGCAGCTGTAACCACACTGGGCAATTTCAGCTATTTTTTTGTACAGGTCTTGTTTATGGCATCCATTTTTAATAAACTGAAATGTGAAAAGGTTGTCTTCCCTTTGTCAGTCAAGCCCGGGGAAGGAGGCACATGCTGGTTCAGAAGGTGGTTGCAAATGTTTCATTGGTTCTAGTTGTCACTCTCTGCATTTCCTCCCCTCCAAGGGCTCTACACCTGCCTCCTGCTTTTTGCCTGAGTGCCAGATTGGTGTTGCTGTGCTTCAACCACGGCTGACTGAAATTACCCCTGTTTTATAAGGCACTTGCCATCTAATGGTTACACAGTTAAGACACTGTATTAAGAATCCCCATCCCATGAACCTTGTTCCTCAGAGTAACCTCTGTAAAGTTCAATTTTACTGTTCTCTATTACAATTTAAACATGTTGCTTTCTTTATAAAACCTTCACAGAGGAATTAACTGGTTCTGTGGAGCTGCTGAGTTGTTACATCTCAACGATTAAAGAGTATTTGGATATGAACTTTGTCAGAGCTAGTTACATACTTTTGGTTGGGTGGGGCTCATAAAGCAGCTTTCTTAAAGTCCATCTCTAGGAGACAGAAAGTACAGCATGGTGCTTAATTATATACTGGAGTTGGAAGTTTATTACTCCAGAGGAGAGAACTTATGGACCTCATCGGGGGGGGGGGGGGGGGGGGGTGTGTGTGTATATAAATATATAAAAAAAAAAATGTTGGACATGGGTATAAAAGCAGCAGTGTTGGCCACATTTATCTCCAATACCATTCTCCTCACTTTCCCCTTAAAGGGGGGAAATGCTCTGCCCCCTGTTGGCATAGCAAGACTAGCAGGGTTTTCACTCAGGGATGAGACTTGTGTTGTTTCAAGCAAGGCACAAGTGCTGCCCTGTGGCTTTCCTGCAAGGCTAAGGCTGTTGGTACTCTGGGTGCAGGAACAGACTTAGTTGGTCGCTCGTGTTTCCCCAGCGGCAGTGCTACAACAGAGTGGAAAAGAATTACCTGTCATTGTGTGATGTGCTGGTTGATTTGTGCTAGCTAACTACTGTTTGGGGAGCGGCTCTTCTGGTTTTTCCCTCGCTTACAGAGGCCATTTTAAAGCTTCATCTTATTACAGAAGAGCTTTTTGTTTAGCTTGTTTTTTTCTCCAAACCATCATGGAACCTCCTAAGAGCACTTTTTGGTCAGTGTAGCACCCACAACTCTCAACTCTATAAATAGCTGCTACAAATAATGCTTGCTGCTGTCTTCCAGAAGTGCCCAGTCACTGACAAGGGGGGTGAGGTTCTTCCCAAATCCATCTGTGGGCATTCAAGCAATGGTGGAAATGCTTTCCCTCTTCAGTCTCTTCCTGATAAAAGTTCCTAGTGCCCCCAGGGGTATGCACATGGTGGATGCTGCCACGAGCAGCCCGATCACTGCCAGGGCGTAGCTGGGGTAGTCCTTGGTCACCAGCTGCCCCTGCAAGGGAGAGAAGAAGTGTTGGAACTGTGGGATCTGGGGTTTTCAGGGTCCTGGAGCAAAGCTGTGGATATGCATCTCAAGAGGAATCTGAGGAGTGCCTGCAGGCTCTACAGCCTGTGGCTGTTCTCCAGGCTCTTTGTCCAATCACACAAGCTTAAAGGTGAGAACAAGAACAGAGCTGCTGACAAAAAGACTTCTGAAAGCTTTGGTAAAGAGCAAATTTTGGCTTGATTAGTGTTTCTTAATGAAGTGTCTTGGCCCTGACCTCTGTCAGGTCTCTGTGTTCCTCTCCTGGAGCCTGTGGGCTTCATGCTGACACCAAGTCAATGGGCAAGGGTCCCCTACCAGCCAGGACATGAAAACAATGATTGTAACTCATTTGGCATAGGAACATTTCCACAAAAAGGTTATGAAACCAGCGATTATTTCTCCAGTAGTAATTCCTTTGTGATAAATACACAGTTAAGCATTTGTACAAGGATTTGGCCATGAAGGAAAATGTAACATGGAAATGATGAGAACTTACCTATTCCAGCAGTAGCTCAGTTCTGTTAAAATGCCACTAATTCTGCTCAAAATACAGAATACTTTGGGTTGGAAGAGACCTTTAAAGATGGTTTAGTCTTAACTCTTTGAAAGTAATTTTTCTGTTTAAAGTGTATTTTATTTTTAATATGATAGTTGGGTCTTCAAAATGAATAAAATTTTACTGTTTCAAGGGGCCAAGGAAGAATTGTAGAGGGAAATTAGTGCATTTGACAGAACCATTGTGTCATTGTCATGAAGTCACATTTTCCTCCATTTTACTTCACCCTCTCCAGGGCTGTGCCCAACCCCAGCTACAACAGCTGTTTTGTGGAACTTCACTAGGAAGTGCTGTGTCCTTGCAGGAATTAAGGTAAGTTTAAAAAACAAAGACAAACAACATCAAGAAAACAAAACTTACCTGTGTGGCATCCCAGGCTTGGTACTGCAGTGTTCCTGTGAGGATGTAGTCAGTGAGGTAAAATATAAATAGGCTTATAATTAGCAAAGGACTAGCAAAAGCCCACATGAGTTTCCAGTACCAGTTTAGCTTGCGGCCAATCATGGTGTAAAGATCTTTCTCAAATCTGTGTTTAAAAAACAATAAAAAATTGTTTTTACAAAATCAGAATATTAAGAAAAAAATATTTTAAGTAAAAAATTAGCCTGAGGTCATATCATTATTTTTGTTGTCCATCTTGGCCAGTGGTCACTTCCACAGCTGTCCTGCTCTGAAGAAAGGAGGGTTGAAGCTTTTACCTTCGTATCCCGTAGATGTAGCACACAGCGATGGTTTCCACCAGCACGATCAGCAGCAGCGAGAGGGTGGCTGCATAGTCATTGAATATGTCAAACCAGTAATTTCCAGCCTCCATGGTGAAGATTAGGCCGATGATGCAGTTAATGAGACACACCACCCCTGTGTGGGTAAAACAGGGACCTGCTGTTACTAATTGCAGGTGGGAAACTTCCTGATTCTTGTGACTATAATGCTGGTGGGATTTCTGTGGATTTCTGTCAGGGAGCAGCTTTCTTAGAGGAGAAAGGCAATTTCTTTTCCCTTTGTGAAAGACTTGTTTTTCTGTGTGTGGCTGTGCTGGTGTATCCCTAAACTGTTGCTGCTCAAATCTGCAGTCAGCATCTCATACCAGCATAAAATCATAGAATCATTTTGGTTGGAGAAGACCTTTAAGATCATCAAGTCCAACTGTTAACCCAGCATTGCCAGGTCACCACTAAACCACATCTCTCAGCACCATCCCTCCACAGCTTTGAAACCCCTCCAGGGATGGGGACTCCACTGCTGCTCTGGGGAGCCCAATATTCCCTGCTCCACTGAGGTCAAAGAGGGACCCTCCATGGCTGTGGGACACCAGATCTTTTGCTCATTACGTGTCCTATGCTGCAACAGGATGGGCACTTACCTGAAATTACCTCTTTGGGGAAACGGGCAGTGATGGCCCTGCTGTCAGTCAGTGGTGTGAGGATGGCAGCAGTGTTCCCCAGCATGCTGCCAATGCCCAGCATCAGCAGCATCACGAAGTAGAGCACAGAGTACAGCTGGGGCACCTCCATGTTTTTGATCGCTTCAGAATAGACTATGAAGGCCAGGCCCGTCCCCTGGACAGCCTGACAGTGAGAAATGGGGGGAAAAAAGTGAGTCACGGGCAGCTCCTCAGCTTCAGAAAGATAGGAGAATAGGGATGTAAGAGACTGACCCTGTACTGTGACAAAATCCACCCATGGAGGTGGTTCTGCACAGCAGAGACGGATACTATCTTCACCAGTTTATCCAAACTACATGGAACTGGGCGTAGTGCCCTCATAGCAAAAATGTTGACCCCAAACCTCTGCAACCTGCCCTGTCTCACAGAAAGTCTGGCTCCATTGCCACCCAGCTCAGTTGCTAATCATAGAACAGTTTTGGTTGGAAAAGACCCATAACATCATGGAGTCCAACCATTCCCCCAGCACTGCCAAGTCACCACTAAACCACATCCCTCAGCACCACATCTCCACAGCTTTGAAACCCCTTTAGGGTTGGGGACTCTACCACTGCCCTGGGCTGCCTGGGCCAGGCCTTGACAAACATTTTGAGAATAATTCCTCATGTCCAACTTAAACCTCCCCTGGGGCAGCTTGAGGCTGTTTCCTCTTGTCCTGTCACTTGTTTCTTGGGAGAAGAGACCAACCCCACCTGGCTCCAACCTTCTTTCAGAGAGTTGTAGACCCAGTGACCCATGCAAGCCCCTTGCTGAGCTGAGCCAATGCCCCCTGTCTAATCCCAAGGTTGTAGAAACAAGCCCCACTATAGCCCACAGCTGGGCAGCTCCTAGATGTGGGGCTGACGGATCGCCAGTGTTTGGTGGGAAGGAAGGAGAGGGTGAAGCCCAGGCTCCAGCACAAGGCCACCACTCACCGTATCTAGCTCAGCTTCCAAGCTGCAGTTTTTAAGCTGTGGTGCTAACTGGGCATACTCCTGTGGGTGGGTGGCCATGAGGTGGTCTTTCATCTGGTTGAGGTTGTCTGCTGTTAAAGAGCCTTCTTCCAGATCAAAAGCATTCATCAGCAGCAGGATCACCCTGGGAAAGATGATGGGAATTTCATCATTTCAGGCCAAGGTTTTACACCTCATCCCCTTCTCCACCAGCTCTGCCAGCCCCAGGGCTCCAGTCTCCCTGGATGACACTCACAGCACTTCTAGCACAGTGCTGGGACATGGAGACCTTGTGCTCATCTTGGCTCCCATGCTGCCACTCCCAGGCAGGTATTCTGGGTGCCAGCCAGTGCTGGCTGGCATCTAGTCCCCTTTGCCCTCTGGTCTCACATCCACACCCCACCAATTTAACGAGCCTTTCGGTAATGAGCAGGGACTAGCAGCTTGGTTTCCACTCTGGCCAGCAGATAGGTTGAAAGCTCTAAAAATTATGAGTAAAAGTGTAACTGCCACAGGCCCTGTGCCAGGGACTGCATGTGAGCTTGCTGCCTCAGGGCATGATCCTGCAGGCAGCTGGGCACCTTCAGAGCACCCAGTATCAGCTGGGAAATGAAGGGATCAAGCGCAACCCTGCAGCGAAGGACTTGGGGGTGACAAGCTGGACATGAGCCAGCAACATGCAGTTACAGCCCAGAAACCAATTGCAGCCTGGGATGCATCCCTGGCAGCAGGTTGAGGGATTTTGTGTAGTTCAGCCTGGAGAAGAGAAGACTCCAGGGAGACCTTCTTGTGGCCTTTCAGCACTTAAAGGGGCCCGTCAGAAAGATGGGGACAGAGTTTTTAGCAGAGCCTGTTGCATGAGGACAAGGGGTGATGGTTTTAAATTAAAAGAGGGAGATTTAGACTAGAGCAAAGTATTTTTTTTTTCACCCAGAGGGTGGTGAGAACCTGGCCTGGGTTGCCCAGAGAGGTAGTTGATGCCCCATCCCTGGAACCATTCTAGGTGAGGTTACAAGGGGCTCTGAACAACCTGCTCTAGTTGCAGGTGTCCCGGCTCACTGCATAGGGGGATGTGTGGACGAGATGGTCTTGAAAGGACCCTTCCGACCAAAACCAGTCTGTCATTCTATGATTCCATGATCACCATTAAGGAAGCTAAGCTCCTGGCACAGGGATTAGCCTTAAAAGGGGGGATCTGAGCATCACTGCATTTTATTAATCAGCCCACACAACCCCCTGCAAAGCTTATTCCAGGACCAGAGCACAAGGGAAAGTGCCTCTGTGATTCACCCAGGCAAATTCACCCTCACTGTATGGCCTGTGCCCGGAAGCAACAACGAGGTGTCAAAAGGCAAAGCAGTGCTGACCTTTCATCTCATCCTCCATTGCTTTAAATAGCATCATTAGCTTTATTAGAGCACTATCGGCACTGGGCTTGGGGCAGTGCTGGCAGCACTGCCTGCTGTTATTTATTTACCTCCCCTCTTACCTTCCTGTGGGAGGTTATCCTTGCAGATAACCTTACTATTGGAAAGTTCTCCACCCTCCACTATTCTGCCCTAGTGAGGCCATAAGTGGAGTATTCTGTCCAGGTCTGGGCTCCCCAGCTCAAGAGAGACAAGGAGCTACTGGAGAGAGTCCAGTGGAGGCTCAGAAGATACTGAGGGGCCTGGAGCATCTCTGTGCTGTGGAAAGGGTGAGAGCACTGGGGCTGTTCAGCTGGAGAAGAGCAGCCTGAGAGGGGATCTGATCAAAGCTGATCAATAGCTAAATAGCCCCCAGGGGTCAAGAGGATGGGGCCAGACTCTTGTTACTGGTGCCCAGTGACAGGACAAGGGGCAACGAGCACAAACTGGAACACAGGAGGTTCCATCTGAACAGGGAGAAAAACTTCTTTCCTCTGAAGTTGCCAGAGTGTGGCCCAGGCTGCCCAGAGGGGTTGTGGAGGCTCCTTCTCTGGAGAGATTCCAAACTCACCTGGACAATGTGATTCTGGGCCCCCTGCTCTGGGTGACCTTGCTGGAGCTGGGAGGTTGGACCAGATGATCTCCAGAGGTCCCTTCCAACCCCTACCCATCTGTGATTTGGTGATTCCCCAGAACAGCTTGTGGTTGAAAACAAGTGCAATACCAGGCTCTTACTTGTTTACACAGCTTTCGTAGTTAAACGTCGCCTTGAAGCCATAGATGGAGAATGTCACAATGCTGGCAAATATGGAAGTGGTGCTGTTGATGAGCGAGACGATGATGGCGTGCCTCTCGCAGTTGTTGCTGGGCTCGTTGTAGCTGGCGAATGCAATGAGGCTGCCGAATCCCAGACCCAGTGAGAAGAAGATCTGCGTGGCGGCGCTGATCCATGCCTTGGGGTTTGACAGCTGCTCCAGCTGCAAAACCAGAGAGGGAGAGGGAGCGTGAAGCTGCGCACAGACGCCCGCCATTGCCCCTTCCATTCTGTGGGGACGGGGATGGGCACCTCTGTCCACCCGTTTTAGCTCAGGGGTGGCTTTAGCGCAGGGTTACTGCTCAGTCTGAAAGGAAGATGCTAAGGGGCAGGTCTTTTTCTACAGGAGAAATCAAGCAGCTTATGGACACTGTGACAGAACAGCCTCCAGACACCCTTCCACCGGGGTTTCCAGCTGCCTGAGCTATGCTACTGCTGCAAAAATTCAGTATAAGGAAAAGGAGCATTGCCACCCTTTAAAAAAAAACCCTACATTTTTCAGTAAGTAGTAACATTTAATGAGAAATACTACAGGATTTTTCTGTACCTTTGGTGTAAACATGTAGACGAGCCCATTCACAGCTCCATGAAGGGTTAACCCCCTGATAAGGTATATGATGAGAACACAGTAGGGCAGAGAGGCTGTGACATAGACGACCTGTGGGAAGGAGGGGACATACCTTGGGCTGAGGAAGACATAAGACAATCCACTGGAATCAGTTTCACTTTCTTTACATAAATAATTTCCATTCCTGTGTTAGTTACCTTGTAGCAGTCTTTAAATGATTATTTTCAGGTAAATCTTTCTTTAGATTTACATTTTAGGGAAACAAGTTTTTATTAATAATAAAGGCCTGTGCTGCTGTTCTTAGGGTCTTCTCTTTCACTAGAAAAATAAGAACAAAAATCTAAAATATTTGCAGCATTTAATTGTGGAATGACAGTTGGCAACTATCTGTCAAGAACTGACTAGGTAAGCAAAGGTCACCCACCATCTGCTCTCGGTGGAAGGAAAGCAGACCTCATAAAGGGTCAGAATCAAACTATTTTAATTCAGATGTGAAAAAGATGAACTTAACGTAACCCAAGTGGGGGAATGAGGGGAACTAAATCTTCTGGTGTCTTCTGTGAGCTTTTGATCAACCCCCTGACTTTGCATCTAAATGTTGAATCTCCATGTTGGAAGAAGCCACTTGTGAAGAAAACTAGGGAAACTCCAATCACCTCTTTGCTAGCATGTACCCCAGTGGCTCGCCCAGAAAACTCTATAAAAACTAACTCACAAAAAACATGCCTTCGAGAACCTGCTGGGTAATTGCCAAATATTCTGCCTGGAAGTGTGACAGCTTCACCCTCCCCAGCTGGATGGGACAGCCCTGTGCCTGCTGCCCAAACCCACTGCCATCCCTGCATGAGGGATGAGGGAGAAGCCCCCCCTCAATGATATCCTGCCTTTGTGATGCTGTCCCAATGTTCCTTGGCTATTTATTTACTTATTTTTTGACACACACACATATACACCCACCCCAATCCAGCTGCAGCAAGTTTGAGAGGTTATTCTTGGTTTACAGTCTCTTGGCTTTCTGTGTCTGGCTAAGACGATTTAGGGATTACAGACCTCAGCTCGCCGCTTAGTCCAGGCTCAGCCAGGACACTGGTCCCCCCACCGCCCCCCTCCTTATAACTTCTGCTGTGAATAAAAAGTGAGCAAAAATGCCCAGTAGATGTCTTTGTTGTCTTGCAAAGACTAGGGACCAGACATCTCCTGACAGGGCTCTGCTATGGCAGGTGGCTTGCTGCAGGGCCAGCAGCCCAGTGGATGGTTCTGCAGCAGAAAGGTAGCTACATTTAAAGGATTTTATTGGATTATTTTTTCAGTATCACTCAGTGTTTTGGTTGAGCCTTCTTCAGTTGCAACTTGTCAGGGCAGCAGAGGCATTGGGGCCGGCTGCTCTGGTGGAGAAGCCTGCAGTCAGTGGTAGGAATTCTTAAAGGTGGTTGGAGATCTTAAAGGTCTCTTCCAACCAAAATGATTCTATGGTTCTAACAGCATCTGTGGCTGCTGCTTTTCAGCACTGGTTTCTCCTCCCTATGTCCTGCCTGGGATCTCACCTTGCCCGTGGACTCAGTGCCACGGAGGATGCAGAGGTAGACCACCAGCCAGGCCAGTGTCAGGCAGAGTGCCTGCTCCCACTGCACACTCCCGCTGGTCTCCAGTGACGGAGAGATGTTCAGCGTCTGGCGGTACCAGAAGTACTGGGTGGACGACGTCTTCTCACACTCCTCCTCATAGCCAGTGCGATTGCTGTTCAGGGGGCAGGTGGCCCATGGCAGAGGGTCCTGGGAGGTAGAGAAGGGTGTGGGGAGAGCTGTCAGCATGGCCGGGAGAGCCAGGGGATGAACGCAACAACAGCTTTCTGCCCAGGACTTGCTTGTCTCTGTATGGAGGGGGATGACACTCTCCCCTGGGGATGATCTCTTCCAGCCCTCTCCCCTGGGGATGGCCCTCTCCAGTCCTCTCCCCCAGTGCCCACCTTTTCCCTTGCCTTCAGAAAGACCCATCCTGCAGGACACGGTGACCACCAAGGCATGTGAGAGCAAGACATCAAGGGCTGGCCTCAACTTGCATCTCATGATGAGGAGAAGACACTCCAACACCTGGGGACACCACTGCCTCATTCCACCCCACCCCCCCCACAAAAAAAAGGCTCTGGGAAGGTTTCTGGAAGCCTCCGTCTCCATCTGACAATGGCGTCATGCACCATCCAGCATGGATGCACAGCCACTGCCACCCTCCATGTCAATGTGCCCACACACCTGGAAGGAGTGGAAGAGGTACCAGAAGGCCCAGGCATTTATCACGTTGTAGTACATGGAGAGGAAGAAGGAGACGACGACGCTGGCAACACCTGCAGGCATTGACAAAGGTGCTGGGTCAGCAGTGAGACCCTGTAATGGCCAGGGTAGGGGGCACTGGGGCTGGCATGGGGTGGGGACTTTGATTCTGCACAGCCTTGTGCACAGGGCACATCTCCACCACTGCAGCCACCTTCTCCTCTCACCAGGGCTATCCTGCACTGGATTTTATACTTTAGCCCTGTGGGGGTCAATATTCAACATATCGTTAAAAATAAAATAAAATTAATGTTAATTTGGATTATCAGGGTAATTTAGTAACATAATAATGTAGCTAAGAGTGAACATTGGTAAATGGTAGGCAACAACAGCAGGGAATTAAGACACCATTTTATCACTTCATGTTGAGCTTGTTGGGAAGATGCTCTTTGAAGCATTGGGAAATAGTCAAAGCCCATTGCAGGTAAGACAAAGCTCTCCATCCCAAAATCACCTGTGTTCCCCTGATGCTTAAAAATAAAGATGACAGCTAAGAACATACCAACACCACAGAGGTAGGGACTTATTATTTTCCAGGCGCCAATGCTGCCCTGACGCATGCGCTGCCCCACGGCCAGCTCCAAGTAGAGCAGTGGCATCCCCTCGGCAATCAGCATGATAAAATATGGGATCAAAAAGCCACCTGCAAGAGAAACACAAAAGATGGCCTTCAGCAGATCAGTAGTGTAATAAAAAAACCATGTTGCCCTATTTGTGGTCAAATTGCACCATTAGTGTCCCAGGAGCTAGCTGGGGCTGGGTCCTGTCCAGGCACCTTGTTTATTGACGGCACAGCCCAGCTCTGAAAGACCTCTCATGGAGTTTCAGGTGATGTGTCCCAGATGCTGGTGGGTTCCGAGCACCGGGAATTTTCTGCAAGCACTTGGCAGAGATGGGAATTTTGCTGTTAAACTGTGCCAGTCGGCACCCCAGCACGGCAGGGCTGCCCAGGTGCCTTGCGGGTGGTTTGAGCAATGTTCGGGGCTGGGGCTGTTAAAGGGTAACTAAAACCACTGGACAAACCTGGTGAAAGATAATGAGAGAATGAGCATGAGGGAAAAATTTTACTTCATGTGTGGTGTTTTGCAGCAGAGGCAAAGTGCTCAATGAAAAGTAACAGCAATAACCCCATCAAAGACATTGGGGGCTGGAGTGTGTCCAGAGAAGGGCAATGAAGCTGGGGAAGGGTCTAGAGCACAAGTCTTGTGAGGAGCAGCTGAGGGACCTGGGGTTGTTCAGCCTCAAGAAAAGGAGGCTCAGGGGACACCTCGATCTTGACAATTCCCTGAAAAGAGGTTGGAGCCAGGTGGGGTTGGTCTCTTCTCCCAAGGAACAAGTGACAGAACAAGAGGAAATGGTCTCAAGTTGCATTAGGGGATGTTTAAGTTGGACATGAGGAATAATTTATTCCCCAGAGGGGTTGTCAAGGCCCCCTGGAGGGGTTTCAAAGCTGTTGAGATGGGTTGCAGAGGGACATGGTTTAGTGGTGACCTGGCAGTGCTGGGGGAATGGTTGGACTTAATTTTCTTAAAGGTTTTTTTTTTTTTTTTTCCAATCAAAACAATTCCATGATTCCATGAATAGATAGTTTTGAGTAATGCATCGAAGTCTGAACTGGCCTAAAAACCAACCCATATAACCATCAAAAAGCTCCCCAGATTCCCCATGCTGAGCCCACAAGCACCAGCTTGCCAGGTAAAGGCTTCTCCACCCTCCTACCCAAGAGCAGACTCTGGGATGGAGGAACACAGCCTCCTCCTGTCCCGTCTGCTCTTCCCTGCTCCCCCCACACAGACAGAGAGCTGTGGGGATGCTCCTACAGAAGAGAAGCAGCAGGAATGGTCAGGTGAGTGGGGGGGGTGGGGAAAGGACCTTCCCACAGGGCAACCAGGATACACTGTGGCTTAAATTTCGTCTGGAATACAAAAAAATAAATCCTTGTCCTCGACCCGGGGCTCACTTCAGAGCGAGCTGCTGACTGAGTCAAACCCTGGATTTTTGTGAAGGCTTTCCTGCTTCCCTTTTTTCAGCAAGCCAAACATATTTACGTAATTCTCTCTTATTTAGGATTTAATCTGTGGCATTAACATTCCTTGCCATGGGGTCTGTGCAGCACTGTGGAGGAATGAACTCCGGGCAGCAACTGAGGCGAAGGACTGGAAATAAACACGGAGCAATAATCCGGTTTATTCTGGGAATTAATTTCCCACCTCCTGGTTCTCTCGTTATTAACGACCCCTTTGTTAGTCTGTTAGATAACTTCCTCTGCTGCAAGGGAGCTGCTGGAGGGTTACAAGCTCCCGCAGCTGCTCCATCCCAGCGGGGCACAGCCACCGAGGGGAGTTTTGCCATGTACCACAGGGGGAATCGGCATCGGGCCCTTTGTGAAGGCTTTTTTGCCATCCTAGTGCCATTACCACCTGCTTGGCAGTGGCTTTGCCACCTTGCAAGGAGAAGAAGGAGGAGGAGGAGGGCCTTCAGGTTTGTTCTTCACCCCAATGTCCCCCCACAACCAGGGATGAGCCCCTTGTCCCTTGCTCTGCACCCTGGTTGAACACAGGTCTTGCTCCCAATGCTGCTTTTCATAGCATCATGGAATGGTTTGGGTTGGAAGGCACCTTTCCAGGTTATCTTGTCCAATCCCCCTGCAGGGAGCAGGGACATCTGCAACTAGAGCAGGTTGCTCAGAGATCCGGCCAACCTCACCAGGGATGAGGTATTGACCAAATCTCTGGGTAACCTGAGCCAATGTCTCACCAGCTGTTCCAGTGTTTCACCACCCACCTTTTCCTAAAAGGCAGAAGCAAAAATGTATCATATAAGCAACTCTAGGCAGCTGTTTGAACCAGCTTCTCATCCACTGGGAACCAGAACTCCTCTGATCTTCCTGTTCATTTACACCCGACATTGCTTCCTATGGTGCCAACTGCCTGCGAAATCCAGCCCCCAGGGCAGACCCCGGCAGTTGGAACAACCTGTGGAGTGTGTTCCAGATGTGGTGGAGGTACCGAGTTTGGCCAGAGGCACCTTCACCTCTGCTCAGCATCCTGCCTGGTGCACAGAGGCCTCCCACCTACTGTAAACCCATCCCGGTGTTGTTACAGCCCAGCCCAATCTGCTTCCAGACAGCCTAACTGCACCTATGAGGTTCAAACCCTCCTGCTCTGCTCAGGTCTTGGAGAAGATCAAGGAGAAGGAGGGAATCTGCTGACGAATGACAAGGCAGGATGTTGTAAAGTCTGTGAATATCCTGTTAATGGGTATCATCAGTGATAAGGGCGATATTGCTCTGCTGGGCTGGACAGGGACTAGCACTGCACTTGTGCACAGGGAAGATGACAAACGAGCAGTTGCTGGCATCCCCCCTGAGCCCGGTGCCCAGCTTGTAAGTTCCTGAAACAATGCTTTGACTGCGTGGGTTTTGCAGACCCCTGGAAAGCCACCGAATCCCTTTTAAGAGGGCAGCAAAACACACGCACAAAAAAGCAAAGGCTGCTGCTGTCAGGAGTTTTAGTTCCACAGCAGGGAAAGCTGCCTCTCCTCAGGAGATTTAACAATGGAGGATAAAAACAGGGGAGAAACTATTCTTACAAAAACACACTTTTCAGGAAATACTTGGGTTTACTTCATCTCTTTTTCAGGTTAATCAAGTGTTTTGGCAGTAGCAGACCAGAAGCAGATGAGGCAGGCGCTCATTGTGTCACTTAACGCACCACTGAGATGAGTCAAATGCTATGACAAGGGCTGCAACACAAGAAGCAGTATAAAACTGGGATGTCTTAAAAAAAGACAGTTTTTTTATAAGGATTCTTCCAAACTTGGTCATTAACCAGTAGTAGATGTATACTAGAAGAGACGATTAGTGTTGGGTTTTAATTGGTCCAATTAACTGACTTCTGATTTCTAAGGAGGAACATCTGCAGGTGGTAGATGATAGAGACATCTTCAGTTCGGAACTAGGAGAAGGATAAAGTTTCAAATAACTTTTTTTTTTTTTTGAGCCCAAACCAATTTGTTACCCATTTTCAAAGCCTCCCGAGAGGCTTTAGCTGCGGAACTCCTGCAAAGGAGTTTCAGCCAACTTCAAGGCAGATTTGCAGCCCAGGTATCACCTCCTAAAGTAAGACTTTGTATAAAAGACAACAAATTAATGACAGAAACTCAAAATGATAGAGCTGATCCTTAAATCGGTGGAACCATCTCCTCTTCTCAATATGTTCCAAGTCCCCATATGGGAACCTACAAGGAATTGAACTACTTTCTGAAGCCTTCAGGCTGGCTCAATGGGACAAGAAGTAATAAAATGACACCATGTGGACCTACATCTCACTCAACCTCCCTGCTTTTATGGCACTGTTTTGTGGCACTTTAGGAAATGAGTGACACTGCATCGGGGCAGTTGTCAGGTAAAAGCCTTATGCTAAAGAATATGTAAAATAAAGCAGCAGGAGAGGTTGCACATCAACAAAAAGCCAGAATAATGCCCTGGACCTTCCCAGGTGGACAGGGTGTTAGCAGGGACAACGTGTTTTGGGATTGAAAGCTTGCCGCGCTCCTCCTCAAGGGAAGCAAGAAACATAAGCCACACTTACCTCCCCCATACATCTGACACAAGTATGGAAACCTCCACACATTTCCCAGCCCCACGGCATAGGAGATGCAGGCGAAGACGAACTGCAGGGGATTGTCCCATAGCGGCCGGGATTTCTCCATTGCCTGCTGGCGGGCAGAGTTTCAGCAGAGCCGTCCTGCCTTCAGCCCTCCGGGTGCTCTGCCAGCCCTGCCTCAAACTCCACGCCAGCCCGGCTTGGAGGGGAGGGAAAGGCGGAGGAGACAGGCTTGCCAATTCCTATCAAGCTTTTTAATTACTAATCTTATTAACAGGCACATACTGAAGTAGGAATGCTGGTAAATAGATTATAGACACACACACAGGACGATAAAATTGGTACTTTGGGTGAATAGCTGCTGGGGTTTTGACTGGCATTTCTGGGAAGGATGTGAGCCCAGGGGTTTTTATCGGCTCATATGCTGGCTTGGCACTGGGAGGCAGTAAGACTGGGGCTGCTCTTCGGGTTTGAAAACAGGACATTTCTTCCCCACGGGGCTCGCTCTCTTCCCTAGGAGTGACATTCCCATAAGAGAGGCACCAGCTTGGACTTGACAGAGCAAGGAAGTGACTCCCACACCCTTAGGACTGGGCTTACTGGCTGTCAGAGCTCCCTTTTATTCCCAGGGTCCCTTGCCCTAGAGGTCCTCAGGCATGCCATCACTTGTGCTTCAGGTGGCAAGACCATGGCCCAGGTTGCCCAGAGAGGTAGTCAGTATCCTATCCCTAGAACCATTCCAGGGGAGGTTGGCCAGGTTTCTGAGCAACCTACTCTAGCTGAAGATACACATGCTCAGTGCAGGGGAGGTTGGACTAAACAGCCTCTGAAGAGTTCCAAACCAAACCATTCCATGATTCTACATTTGAGAGCACTAAATAGCCCCGTCTCTTTTCACTTACCTTCATACTCAAACCCCACTGCTGCAGATGAACTTATTCTGAGGGGCTGCCCTTTAAAAATACTTCTAAGCAGCAGGGACCAAATAGATATACAAAAGGTTTCTACTGGGAAAAGATGCATGTGGCCTTTTGGGGAGGCAGAAGGACAGAGGAGGCCTTTGGGTCATCTGAATGCACACTGAAATACCAGGTCTGAACATGAACCCTGTGTGCTTGGGCCCCTGCCAAGGTACACATTGAGCTCAACCATGTCGGACAGGTCTCCCCATGCAGGAGGCTGCCATCAGCATCTGCTGTGATATAAAAGAGGCTGAACAAGCCCAAGGACTCAGTTTCCTTCCTCTGTCTGTATTTTTTTGAGGGCAGGACCGGGCACCTCTCACATCTGTTTTACAAACAGGACTTGCTCAACTGCTGTCACTCCTCCAGTGCCAGGAACTTGCTCCCTGCCAGCACTATGTGCACAGCTCCAGCATCCCATCAGGCACTGGCAGAGACAAGGCTTCCAGCTGGGGGTCAGGGTGAAAACCCCTACCCCAGGCCTTTGGACATGAGCCCAAGCTGCAGAGTATGTTGTGCAGCATTGCTGAGACCAGCAGAACCACTGCCATGGACCAGCAAAGTCACAAAAGCAAATGCCACTCTTTACATGCTAGGAAAGGTGACTGCAAGAGGTTTATGCTGTTTATTCACTCCTGTAAGTGAATCCATGTGTTTTAGCGTTGCTGGAAACCAGAAAACATCAGTTCACCAAAACCTTCCCGAGGGAGGGAGCTTTGAGGGACCTCAAAGCTCTTCTGCAACATCCTTGCAGTTCTTGTCTTGCTCGCAGCACTGTAACATGCCAGGTAGCCCTGGAAATACATCTTGTGGGTAACCCTGAGTTCTGCTGGAAGGGGACTTTAGAATCCTACATAATTAAACCAAAGCACACACCCAGAGAAGCTACAGACGTGTTAGCTGTCCTGCAGCCCAAAAAATTTTGCAAATTATTAAAAATCTACATGTCCATCAGTGCCTGTGGGAATGATAATAAACAATACTTATAAAGTTCTTACACCATTAAATAACTCAATAGACAGGACAGCCTTACAAAAATAGCCCACCGCTAGCACTTGGGATGCTTCTGTGTGAATAGATTACTGCTACTGATGAGCATAATCAAGTTAAACATTTCCTTGTTTCTGTACCTCCTCCCCATTACATTTCAAACTCGTTTACTAATGGGTTGGGGAGATGGCACAGGCAGAGAGGTGTGGTGTCCTCAGCTCAGGTCAGGCCAGATCAGGAAGTTCAGGTGCAGTGAAATGAATCCTCACCTCTCCCACAAACATCAACATCAGCCTCAGAAGCAGCTCAGATCACAAACTACTATTAGTCTTTTATAAAGGTGGTCATGCACATAGGCACCCAGCAAAGCACTCATCATCCAGTGGCTCTTCCAGAGACAGGCTTTAAATATTTAAATGTATTTAAACAGATAACCCTCAGGAATATTTGCTGTAGGACCTCAGATTATCTATGTACTCTTTCTGGAGCTATTCAAGATTTTATCTCCTTTGAACTTCCTTCTTTCAGGTTGAGGGAGGACATCTTCAGGGACAAAGATAAGCCTTTAGTAGACACATGCAAGTACTTCTTATCACTTCACTGCTCATGTTACAGGCTTACATTTCCCTCCCTCCACCCCCCAGTACCTAAGAAATTTGGGAGTGTGGGGGGAGTGGATGAGAAGGGTCAGGGCTCACCTCCACGTCAGGCCTGGGACAGATAGGACAGCACAAGAACTGCCGTGTGTAAACCTAATCAGAAGCAGAGAATCCCATTTCTCACTGAAGCCAAACTGGGAGTGCTTAAGGTGAAGGTACTGACTATAATTCCTGGGCTTGTGTCTCTTAATGCCAGTATAGTAAGACAACAAGCATCTCTCCCAGATACTGAAAATGCAGACAAGGGAGTCTGAGGTCCTAGCAACAGGTTGGGGACCATGATTCAAGGATGTGAGAGAAGCTTAAAAGTTCTCTTGTGGAAAGAGATAGAAACAAAGGAGGAAGGAATAATAAGCAGCAGGAGAGGAAGTCTGGTACAGACAACTCCTAGGTAATTCCACAAGGTAGCCTGGACTTTATTATGCTACATCCAATGTGTAGGACTATAGCCCCTAGATTTAAAACTAAACCCGCTGAGCTTCCCTTGATTAGCAAGGCACGGGAGGGGGACAAAGGGTCAGCAGGGGCTGTCTCTGGTGTTCAGTACCTGCCACTCCTGGAGGCACACGCTGTTAGTGTGGGAGCTGATTACCAAAGAGAAGCAATGGAAGAGTCTCTACAGCCTGTGCAAATGGTTGGTTAGGGAAGCAGATCAACAGCCAAGAGAGCAGCAGCTCCCAGATATACTGTTTCTGTTTGAATTCACTGTTCACAGCTGTTTCTCTAAGCTCCATGTTTCCTTACTTTAGGAGGAAGACAGAATCCATCTGCATTTTCAAATCTTTCACAACTCATAGGCCAGGTCAACCATTAAGCAACTGCTTTACATATAACTGGAGATCTCCAAGCAGTTATTAGGACTGCAGTTATTCCTTCCAGCTCATCACTACCACTTGCTGCTTAGTTCCAAACTGTAGATGATGCCCTTAAGGTATGTACCCTAAAGTCAAATCCAGCCTCTTAAATCACCCTTAAAACTGTTCTGCATTACCTCAGCCTCCCAAGAAAAGCATGCCTGACAAGAGTCCCTCTCCATTTTCTTGTTTTCCTCTAGCACCACAGCTCTATCCATCTCCTGGGCTTTTTTTTAGGGTACTCCCTCCATGAAGTTACACAGTTCTGATTCACAGCATGGCACCCAACTCCCCCAGGCCTCAGAACTGGCCTGTGTAAAACAAGAGCCACAAACTATCTTAAAAAAACCCAAAAAACAACAACCAAAACCAAACCAGCATATTCAGTCAGTTCCTCTGCTTGTCTTCTGCCAGATCCCACTTTCTGTCAGAGTTTGCCTGTGATTTGGGCAAGTCTCTGGCCAGCTCTGTTGTTCACCAGCAGCTGTCAGTCATGAGCTGCCCTGTCAGTTTTTTTTGTTTTTTTTTTTTTTTACAAAGAAAACCACAATATTCTCCCAGACAAATAATCCTGGTGGTATCTTTTGATGTTCAAATTTGCTTCAAAGAAATTCAGGTGAAAAGATAACTTCAGTTAGTGGCTTTACCTGAAAGGGTCCAGCACAGCCACTATAATGAGTATTTACCTTACTGTCATATGAACACGTTCTAGCAAAGTGTTACTGACCACATTTTGCTGCAGGTATGATATGTCCAGTGGGAAACAACACAACGAGTTTCTTCCCCCCCTGCTTTTTACTTCCACAGATGGAATTTTCACCTATAATGCCACTTCACAGCTACATGAACAAAAGTAACAACTGTTTCCACCTCAGAGACAATAAAAAAACTTAATGCTTTTTTTTTTTCTCTCCCCCTTTTATTAAGAAAAATAAACTCCTTTCTTTGTAGAGAATTATCTCAGTTCTTCAGTAAGTTCCAATTTGCTATTTCTCAAGGAATGTTGATGGTTAATGGTTCAAAACGTGACTATAGAAACTAATACCTGTCTACATTTTCTTTTTATGGCAGCTTCTGATAGATCAGATGTTTTGGGTATTTTAGTCCTCTGGCTCATATCTGAGGATTAAAAACAGATAAGTAATCATTAGAACAGAATAGGAAATACGCAAGAGACATTTTGTCTCCAATTAAAAAAAAAAAAAAAAAAAAAGAAATCCCAGTAATAAATTACTCCCACTACTGACACACTCCTGGTTCAGGTTCACAGTATGACGTAGAGCACAAACAAGTATATACTTTTTTAGACTGTTTTTTCCTCTTAAAATTGGCCAGTTTACCAATTACTAGGATGAGGGAATGGCCAGGAGCCTAGCCACAAATCCAAAAATACAAAAAATCTCTGTTTTAGAGACAGCTTCACATTTATAAAACCAAAATGGGAGCAGAACGTGGAATAAGAACAAGGATTGTATGTGGCAAGAGGGAACAGCACCACTTACTTGGAAAGCTTTTTACGTAGATCCTTTATCTGTTCGTTCTTCTTAGTGAGAATATCTTTCATGTTGCGATAAGCAGCTGTTTGCTGAAATTTCTTCTCCAATTCCTACATAATAACAACATCAACACATTATTTACATATTATGAAAACCAGACGAATATGATTTTTAAAAACAATTACTTCCTTTTCCTCCTCAAGTTTCAGAACAGTACTTTCTCCAATTTATTCAGATGTAAAGAAAGTCAGCCAGTAAATTAAAATGAGATTATGGGAAGCTAGAGAAACACAAACTTTATTTCCAATGAAATTAGGCTAAAAATCTTCTGAAGACTGGAAATACTTTTCATTCAAGGATTTCTATGCAGAAAAATGGGTAATTTTTAAGTATTCATCTGTTATAATAGCAATTGCACCATTACTTGGGGTTTTGCTCTTCTATACAGCACATTTTTTTTTTTCCACTGAAATAACCAAAATACACACACAGGCACAAGCGTGACCCAGTAACCTCTGCAGCGTATGCCCATGAAATCAGTCATCAGCTGAAGCGCGAGTCCCGATCTCATCTCTACACTGCAATAAGATGCTGACCTTTTGAGCTGTGGACAGCTGATCCTGAACCTTCAGCAAGTCATGTTTTGTGGTTACCAAGTCTTCTTCCATGAACTTTTGGTTTTTGGTAGCATCATTCAAAGTCTTCTCCAACTGGCACTTCAAAGTTGCCACTTTATTCTCCAGTTCAGTAATGTCCTGGTTTGCATTAGTCTTCAACAGAAGAAATAGTTAAAATGTCAATTGAAAGAGAAGAAATATTTAAAATATCAAGTGCAAAATTCTACATGAAGTGGGTGCATCTTAATTTTCAATAATTATGTTCATGTTATTCCTGTAAAGCCTAAATTTTATCCGAAGGAAAAAAAAAAAAAACAAAAAAACTTAAACCACTAATTTATAACTGAAAAAAAAAAATGTTAATGACTGCATTTTTAAGATGGCTGGAATGTCTTCTCTGCCAAGGTGAAATTTTAAGTTCTTGTATTTTACTTCCCTAGGAATTAGGTGAAGCCACAGGATGAAGCATATGGCAAGAAGTTATTTAGCACAGAGAAATAGTTAATGGCATCTTAAGTTCTTAATGTCTATGCTATAATGTATTTTTGAAGGAGGTAAAATATCACAGGCATTTCAAAAGCCATTAGTGTAATACAGGCAGGGAAGTATGAAAGTGTTGAGGCTTATATCATTAGTCAGGTGCTGCTACTGCACTGCCCTCAGGGTGCACTATAAAAGAGCCTCAATGGTTGCTTGTGGAGCAATTTTTCTCTTTCCTTGTGAGAGGAAACAACCCAAACTCCTCTGGCCATCAGTTCTGGGTCACAAAACACTATATTCATGTAACTGCTTTATGGACTTCCATTAAAACAAAACAAAACAAAAAAAACAACCCACAAAGGAAAAAACCAAACACCATTAAAAAAAAACCAAAACAACAGCAAACCGCAAAACCAAACCAACCAAAACCCCAAAGCCTCTCCCAGTTTAAAAGCTCAACTTCAAACTCTCATAAGTATAAAGATGCAGGATGAGGCTGAACCACCAGCAGCATCTTAAAAAACCCAAAAAATTAGAACTAAGGAATCTCTGCTCCTTTTTCTGTGTGGAAAGTGAGATTTGGGCGTAAGAAAGCACTTCATAATAGTACCTATAGAGAAGAAAAGCTTATTTGGAGACAGAGTCCAAGGGTGCAGTGCTGAAAAGTACTACCTTGTATAACATTCCAGGTCATAATAGACAGCGATCATTTTTCTAAACTGTGGCATAAGTCAATTATGTAAAAATTCCAAATCCTCAAGTTAAATGGGTCCAACAGAGAAGTTACTCTCAAACCGTAACTTGCTGTGTGGAACAGTATTAACCATTAAAAACCAAAACAAAATAAACCCCACAAAACAAACCACAGACGCAAAAACAAGTTAGAAATCTGCTGAGCTGCTGTGGTTTGGCTGTTATCTGTGTGCCCAAAGAGTCTGAATTTGACTGCTTTAACCCTCAGCTGGGTTCACAGGATTTTATTGACACCCATCCCACAAAAATATAGAGTGAAAACAAATAAACTTCAGCATTTTCTCCATACAACTAATACTTTGATTAAATTAAGTAGTACACTTCAGCACTTCAACTAGCTAGTTTCAACATCATCTATATGCCTGCCAATAGAAAATGTAAAAGCTGGAGAAAGAAGTGACAGATTATAGAGCAAATTAGGACATGAAACCTGGAGATACTCAGCAGTTTTGACAGTGAGGCCAGTTCATGTTTAACCATAAAAGTAGGATGAGATTTGGTCCCAATCTTCTAAAACTACAAACACTATTATCCAGGATTTAATAAACCCCTCTTAATATTTTAAACCTTTAATAATTCAAGGCTTAACAAAACACAAAGAAAATTTTTGTCATGACTGATAAGTCAAGTTCCCTATCAAATATTATTGAATACTGATTTTGAAACTTACTAGATAAAATCATAAAATATTAAGAAAGCCAGGTACCTACCATAAACCAGTTAGAAAGCAAAATAAAAAGAAATCAGGATTAAAATGTGAAAATTAAAGTGGAAATGTTTTATGATATTGAATTTCAGTTTCAAATCTGTAAATGCTACAGGATTTTTTAAAAGTCATTTCTCAAACTAATGGGATTTAATTGTTCTTATTGTGTTCAAAGTTTGAACTAAAATGTTTTAAATTTAAGAAATAATCACACATGAAATGATCACACACTTTAGAAGGCTGCAACTATTGACAAAATAAGGGTACAAATTAAAAAAAAAAAAAAACAAACCAAACAAACTACTAAGGTGACCCGAACAGATTTGTGTGTGTCAACCTGCATGACTTCTAGATTCTTAGGGGCTTTTTTATCCTGCAGCAGTAACTCCACATCAGAATCCTCATTCACAAACAAGATTAAGAATCCCAAGTAGTAAAAATAACCAGTGAACCATTTTTGACAGTACACTGATATAGGTAGAACTACGTAACATCAAACATTTGCCTTTTGATCAATGGCCACTGACATTTGTAGCAAAACTTCATGTTTAAGAATATACATGTAAATATTTGGGGTTTTAAAGTCTGAAGTGAGAAGCAGCAAGTCTGGCTTTTCCATGCCAATATCAAGTGTGACAAATGCTTGAAAGAATTAGTGCTCTATTGGTGCTATAAAAACCAGGTTAGGTATTATACCAGAAGGAACAATGTCAGCAGGAACATGACAATACTAACTTGAACTTTGGTATGTGACAGAAAAGAAATACACTACACAGACCAAGTTTTTAGATGTACAGGAAACCACAGTGTTAAATAGGGGGTGCTGAAAAATCTTAATTACATTTACCTTCTGATCTCCTTGAATCTCCTGTAAAGCTTTAAGTGACTTCTCGAGCTTGGACTTCTCGTCTAGTGCAGCTGTAGCCTGTGATAACATTGAAAATGCAAAACCTCAGAAACATTTTAATTGAAAATGTAACAATAATAACCACGGGATTCTTGTAATATGTAAACAGCATTAAGTATTCGAGCTCACATGAAATTTACCTGTGTTTCTATGGTCTTCAGTCTGGCCTTCAGTTTTTCATTTTCTTCTTGAAGACAAGCAACTGTCTTTGAGTTAATAAATGTGAAAATTATAAGTAATAAAAAGAAATGAACACTTATGCTATTTTTAATTTTCAAAATATTTCAGGTAAGAAATTACACTTCATCGCTTAGAAAAGCAAACTTCCAAATATTTATAAATGCTTTTAAATGCTTATAAAAAAGGCCAAATACAAATATTACTGCACAGCCACACAGTTCAGGTGAATAAGTAGAATGGTCACAGACCACAATGGCACAAACAGGCATGTTCTTACCTTATTTAGCAGCTCTGAGCCGCCTTCATTTAATGGAGCCAGTTTGGGCTTAGCGAGATCTGTGCTGGGCTAAAGAAATAATAAAAGTTTAAAAAAAAAAATTAAATTATGCATAGTTCTAGGAGGAAAAAAAAAAAATCAAACTAGTATTCCTTCAGCCTGTGAAGTAACTACTAACAATCAATTCAGCTTTCTTTTGTAAAGCAAATGACAAAGGAGTAAGGAAAATGGAAAAATACCCACATTTGATTGATTGTAAGAGTAAAAAACATTTACAGAGCTCCAAATAATCTTCTTAATTTAAACATTTGAATCTATTAATTGAAATAAGCTAAAGTCATATCTGTATCGTGGAATCTTTTCAGGTCTTCACTCTGGGTTGGGACAAGCAATTGTCCCAGTCTAACCCCAGTTTCCAGGGAGAAGAAAACCCAGGAGCAGATGCTCCTACACACTCTGGTCTGGCTGACTTTGGGGTGAGGATTATGAAGCAGAATCTGCAGTCCCCAGGTTTGTAGAATCTGTCACCTGGAAACAGCTGAGGCAATTCAGTATGAGCCTTGGTGCTGAACTGCAAAATGCTACTCCTTAGAGACTTTCAAAATTGTTTTGAAAAATGGTGGGTTTTTTATTTTTCTTTCTTAAGCATAAAGAGTCTGTATTTTAAAAATCTGTTGTGACCCCACTTGACACTTAATTACTATTTGATTAAAATAAAACTCTACCTTCTTGTTTGAAGATGTAAATTCTGACTTTTCAAACTCAGCAACCTGTTCCAACAATTCTCTTGAAAAGAAAAATAAAGGGAGGCATTTACTTACTAAAAGAGCTACGCCACAAAACATATTTTAGTAGGCTGATGCTATGCTCTTTATTGCATGAAGATTCTCATTAGAAGTACAGAATTAAGTCCTATGGAAATATAATAAACGCAACAGATTGTATCATGCAATGATATGGTACATGAATTAGAACTGTAAGATACAAAGAACATCCTTGATTAAAATATAATCTACTCAGATAGCAAAGGCTTTTTAATGAAATCCTATCACCCACACTTAACTGATTCATTCAACTAAGAATATAAAAACCAGCTTCCTGGCATATTGGAAATTATTGTGCATCTTGCTACTTCAGAGATGGAAGACTTGAAACTAACCTAACACCAATGCAACAGTAAAAATTGGTTTCTAAGGTTATGAAAGAATGCAAATAGTCAACACTCAGAAGTTTCCTTATTAAAAAAGTATTCTGTATAGTCTGCTATAGGTTACCGATTCTCCAAGTCAGAGACATCTGTCTGTAACTTTAGGTACCACTTCTCAGCCTGTGAAAAGAGCTGCCGCAGAAGTAAAACGTTGGTGTAGGTTGTATTTATGAGCTCTGACTCCACTTCACTGTGCACAACAGTCCGCAGCCCATCCAGCATATCAATCACCTCATCCACTGTGAATGTCTCCTCAACAAGTCTAAAGAGAGCAGTTAAGGTGAGACAGGTATGACAACTGTAACTATTTTGCATTATTATGAGACCTCACTGCACAGGTATCGCTTGCATCGTACGACACCCTTCTGCAAACATCCACTGCCAGTGGATATTAGATGATCATGGCACAACTACTTAAATGCTCTCTTGGAAGCTTTACAGTCACAAACAGTATTTCAGCTACAGCCTTACATCAAATGTAGATGTCAGAAGTAAGATATAAAGCAACATAACGCTGTCACTATCTTAATTCTTAAGAATTTGCACAACTTCATTTTAAAAGGACTCGTAACATTTACAGAATTATTGGGTCTTTCCTCCTGACTAAGAGAGTACAAATACAGATAAAGTCACCTCATGAAGTATTTAAGACCGCAATTATTTAGAGCTGTCTTGCGTTATTCTCGCTTAGAACCAACCCCCCCACCACATGGTACCTGCTGTCCTTCAGGTCCTGAAAACAAGAATCCACTGTTTTGAGACACAAGCCACGCTTGAAACGAGCAAAGCGCATGTAGTTGATGGCTTCATTCTGGTGGTGCTCATTAAGGCCCAGTTCTGCCTGCAGGTAAAAGCACAAATACACACTGAAGTAAAGCAAAAGGAGCTCAAGCATTGCAAAGACTTGCCTTGTAACTAGTTTCTGTGCTTGCTTTCATAGGGTTATCAATTTAACTAGTATGGTAAAAACAACTGTATTTTCATATGTGTAATCCCAATATAGCACACCTAAGTGTTTTTCCCTTCAAAAGGAAGGGAAGTAAGTCCCTGAGTGATCAGTAACCTCAGAAAAGCCACAAAATCGGAGACAAAGACAATCAGAGGATCCTAACCAGGACTGTAGGGGAAAGCAAGCTCTTGGATACATTTGTTTTTGTATGACATGTACCTGTGTATAATACAGCTAAGCAATGTATCTTTTACAGATGTACTAACAAAAACACACAGCAAAGCTGAGTTTTTGTTTCCATGTAAAGTCTCAAATGATAATCTGGTTTCTCAACAGCCCATACTGCTCAGAAACAAATACTCCCAGGGCAAATTAAGAAGGAAGCTCCAGTGAAAAAGCAACACTGGATGAACACTGGATATGTGAGCACAGATGCCGTCTGCCTGGAAATTAAAGGCAGTCCAGGAAATGGCAACAGCAGTAAATAAAACAAGTTCTTGCAACATGGCTGCAGGTTTGATGTGTCTCACAGAGCCCCACATCTTGCAAATAAGAGAACGTAGGAAAACTCAATGTTCTCTTTGCCATTGCTGGGTTTTCTTTAGGTGAAAAGTTTCTAGTTAAGAAAGAGAGACATACGCCAACACCAGCACTAAACTTTCACAAACTAGGGAGCAGCCTCAAAACGATATTAAACTAACAAATAAGCTCAGGCCAGAGCCCATTGGTCATCACAAAATTATATGGTTTGGGTTGGAAGGGACCTTAAAAGATATCCAGTTCCAACACTTCTCACCAGACCAAGTTGCTCAAGGCTCTGTCCACCCTAATCTTGAACACATCCAGGGATGGAGCATCCCCAACTTTCCTGGGCAACCTGTTCTAGTGTCTCACCACCCTCACAGAGAAGAGCTCCCTAATTTCTAACCTAAATCTCCCCTCTTCCAGTTTAAAGTCATTACCCTTACGTCCTATCATTACAAGCCCCTTGTAAAAAATTCCCTCCCCAGCTTTCTCGTAGATCCCCTTTATGTGCTGAAAGGCTGCAATAAGGTCTCCCCGGAGCCTCCTTGCCTCCGGGCTGAACAACCCAAACTCTCTCAGCCTGGCCTCACAGCAGAGGGGTTCCAGCCCTTGGATCACTGCCGTGGCCTCTTCTGTCCCCGCTCCAACAGGTCCCTGTCCTTCTTGTGTTGGGGGCTCCAGATCAGGATGTAGAGCTCCAAGAGCAGTTAAGCAATCGGGACACCGGATCCTTCCCATACCCCAGGCTCCACCAATCTCCCCAGGGTCCCCGGGGGGGCGTCGCTCAGGCGGGGGCCGCAGCCCCCTCTCCCCGGCAGGCCTTGACCGCGCCACCTTCCCGCCCGGCCTAAGGGCCGGTCTGTCCGGCGGGAATCCTCCTTCTAGATTCGGCGCTGCTCTGCCCGGCGGCGGGGAGCGAGGCCGGCCTGGCGGGGAGTCTCCTCCCGGTGGCGGGGCGCCGAAGCCCGGGGCCGGCCCCGCTACTCACCATGGCGGCGGCGCCTCCGCTCGGCGGCTCACGACGAGCCAGCGGTTGCCATGGAACCCGAGTCCTCGCGAGAGCCCTCGCTGCGCTCTTATTGGTGGTGGGTCGCGCACGTGGATCCCACGGAACAAGGGACGGGACAAGAGGAAGCGGCCTCGGGTGGCGGACAGGAGAGGTTTCGGTTGGATCCGAGGAACAATTTCTTCCCCAGAAGGGCTGTCAAGGCCTGGCCCAGGCAGCCCAGGGCAGTGGTGAAGTCCCCATCCCTGGA